>JAKUBC010000016.1:0-272341 GCA_030563105.1 Metschnikowia lopburiensis (nom. inval.)
TGGTTTTCGTATGATTTTGGCACCCGCTTAGCTTATTTCGTAGACTTTGGTTATGAAATACACGCTCATAAAAAAAAAAAAAAAAAACACTACCTCCTTTGTGGCTGCGGGCACGCAAATTTCACGTATGTCACCTGGCACGGCTCCAAACCCAATTGCTAGCATGGAGGGTTGCGTTGAGGCTTAGGTCGTCAATTGGGTTTCTTGGTTACGAATGGACGGTGCAAGCCTGGATCGAGCTTGGTGGTCCGTACTGATTGGCTCTGGCGGGCGCCCACCTGCCGGACTGCGGGCTCGCTTCTGCCGTTATGCGTGGGCGCAACCGCCCGCCTCCAATTACACGGCGCAAAAAACCGCCGGGTTAGTGCGCAATCTTATTCTGGAAGCTTGCTCGAGCTGCGTGGTCCGAATAGGGGCAAAATGGCGCCTTCTGGGCTTCCGTGCATTGGGCGCTACGGTGCGCTGGTGCAACTCTAAATTGCGCGTTGCCATGGGCCGAGGATGTGATCTGGGCTGGCTTGCCACTACACGTTGAAAGTGGGTTTTCGTAAATGGTGGTTATTTGGTTATGGTTAGATCTAATCACCGTTGGTGATGATTGGCTGTCGTTGTTTGGCCATTCGGTTATGAGCTGTTTCAGCTTGAGATTACGTCGCTTAGCCACTGCGCTAAACTGTGTGCACGCCGACGTTCAGCTCAGACCGTTTTTCGGTACCTGCATCTGCAGTGCGAACGGCCCTCGCCCAATCCTTTCGCCAGGCGGAACCTTAAACCTAACGGCTAGCTGCGTGGAACTGGCAGTTGCCGCATGAACTTTAATGCACAAACTCTCAAATGTGAAATTGTTCCTGAAAACACGTTTTGGACCGCAACGCATCTGTCCGCAACGGGTCACTTAACTCCGAATGCGGACGATCCATCAACACCGTGTTCGTGACGAGACACGGTCGAGGCCAACGGCATCCGTTATGAGCGAGCTGGGTTTCAAGGAAATGGTACGATTTTCGTGAAATTTAGTAAAACCCTAACTGAGCCCCATCGAGTCGATTGCATGTGCTTCTACCAAAAGTTGCGGTCCAGTGGCTTAGCCCTTCAATGTTTAACCTTATTGTAGTTTTCACAAGAGCTGATTCGCCCAACCGCCCCCACTTCCATTGACCCCCACTAACTAGTCTCCCTATTGCCACTGCTAAGTTTGTTGTGCGTTAGTTTAAAGCACGCGACCTATACCTCAAAACCAGACAGGACACAGCGTTACGAACCCGTAAAACTGGCCGTTTTCGACGCACTATCAGCTTCTTTGGTTTGTGTTTCGTCGAAGAATTGCTGCTGCCCAACGGTGGTCGGTCAGTCTCGATCGGTGAAGCGCATCTTGACGTTCGGACATTGCGTTGCTGCTGTTCAAGCCACACGCAATTGCGATTCCGCGCTGCGATGCAAGCCAATTGTATATACGGTGGAGAAACAGATCTCAAAATAGAATACGAGTTGTGATTGGCGTAATTTCAGATGCTCAAGAGTATCTGCCGTAACTGCATGTTTTGGACTAAAAAGTAAACCTTTCCGCCCAATGTACGTGCGCATAAACTGGGTGCAACTGCACGTATCCCCTTGTGATTGGCTCGCAGAAGCTGGTGCATCAAGACAACATTACATTTCCTGCTTCGTCGTAGATTGCCTAAAGCGCACCTGAAATTTCTGGCCCGAGCCCTTTGCCACCTATGTGGGTGTAGGTACTGACAAATTTCCCCAAAACAATGAGTTAAACGTGCTTTTTTGTCCAGAGCTTCCGATTCAGCAAGAGCAACAAGCTACAGCAAGATCCGTTGCCAAGGAGAGCAAGAACGACAATTACGAGATTTAGGCTTGGTTTACATGTGCATCGTTGGGATCCAGCTGACAACCCTATGTCGACCTTTGGAGCAACTGACAACCTGTGACATAAGATATGCTACATGCTAGAGTTTAGTTGTTGTTATGAAAAGCTACTGCAGAGCTAAGTTTGAAATCGGGGGCTAAGTTTGTTGACGTTCGGAGTTTATGGTTTCGATAGTCTTCGCCTTATCTCGAAAATAGTGCGCACTGATAGTAATCTCGAAGATCACAAAGCACCGGTAAAAATCAGATCCTCGATGGAAAAGCTTAAGAGTCTCGTTCTACATTAGTACATTCACCGATGTTTTTACTCCAAAGTCTCCAGGGTTCTCCACCCCTTATTTCGTCGAACTGCATTTCACCGTTTCATTTCACAGATCATCGCACGCCCCATTAGGTGCGAACGTTATTCCGACCTCCAAAGCTTATTCTAATTCAGGAAGATTCTCGGCTAGAGATGTCGTTTAGCGAAGCGGAGGCAAGAAAAATGATGGTTGCAAATAAAAAGCCACTTTGAAATCTGCTCCTCTCAGTTGCCACCAACTCCTTTTCTCTTCCCTGCTATCATCTCATCGTCCATTCCCTAACTCGACAACATGAAACGACCAAACTAACATGCACGCACGCATTGTCCACCGCTAAGCCATAATAGTTAAATGTGGATTGCTTCGAGAGTATGAAATCTCGCAAACCTCGGATGCGGAGACAGCCTGGACATGCGGAGACAGCTTAATCCTGCGAAGACAAATTTAGCCTCGATGCGGAGACGTATTCTCCGATCCGAACTGGAAGCACTCCGAGTCCGCCCTTTTTCTCTGAAGTTGTCACAATGACACCAGCGATCTCTTTCACATCCGATATGTGGACCAGCACCTACGGACCAAAGAATATCACTGATTGGTCAGATAGAAGGGCTACCGAGTGAGGACAGCCACAGCTGTCTAGTATTGGATTATGATCCCCAGTTTCATCGAAAGTCAAGTTTTGGGGAGTGTTTAGATGACCCTACCTCCATGATATTCCCATGAAGTCCCGGAGGAGTCCTCCAAGTCTCCTCCAACCTGACTGAGTCTACCGCTGTGACTCGTGACCGTGACACTTCTTGGTTCTCACCCACAGAGTCTGGTGAGTCGAATCGAACCTTCAGCCCATTTTTTGATCTGAGTCTTTTGGCTATCTTTTCATCTGCGTGACTCTTATCGCGTCCACATTGTGGACGCCGTCCATATGGACGGAGGCCGCGCTCACAACTCCCGGGTGTCAACCTGTATGGCTGCCGCTAAGGATGTGACTAATCTGCCACACCTGCACTATATAATGCCCGCGGGGAACCTTTGCCAATCCCGGAGATGCAAATTGCTAAATAAAGCCAGCGACAATGTCTACCGAGACAGCGTCGAAAGACCCAAAAGATATGGCAGCACGAGATATGAAGGAAAAGAGAGATTTGACTCTGACTGGAAAGCGAGATCTGAACCTGTCGGAACGAGCCAACTTTGCCGAGAAAGACCATGAACAAACGCTAGAACCGGAGCAGGATCCGTTCTACAACCGCTTTTCGCCGCGCCGCAAAGACCTCTACGTCTTCATTGTTTCGCTACTGGTGTTTCTATCACCATCGTCCGCCATGGCGTTTCTTCCCGCCACCAACACCATCGCCCGGGAGTTTGGCACGTCCGACAACACCATCATCGTGTCCAACGCGTGCTACTACATCGTCATGGCCATTTCACCGTGCCTCATGACGCCGCTCAGCGACATTTACGGCCGCCGGCCCATGTACCTTCTCTGTTCTGGTGCTTTCACCGTATTCACGATTCTCGTGGCGGTGTCGCAAAACACTGCAATGTTTTTCGTGTTCCGCTCCTTGACGGCCTTGTTCGGCACGGCGTTTTTCTCCGTGGGCGGCGGAATCGTGGGCGACATCTACATCCCTCAGCAAAGAGGTAACGCTATGGGCTGGACTCTCAGTGGATCGCAGATTGGCACCGCCTTTGCGCCGTTTGTGGGCGGAATAATCGTCACTTATACCTCGTGGCGAGTCATTTTCGGCGTGTTGGCCGGACTCGGCGTGATCACGTTCGTTTTGGCGTTCTTTTTCTTGACGGAGACCATTCGAAGCTCTGAGTACAGCCGCATTCGGCAAGAGACCGGTAAAAGATTGGTGTTCGTCCGCTACAACCCATTCAAAGTGCTTCAAGCCTTTCGCTACTCCAACTTGATTGTTTGCGGCGTCATGAGCATGTCGTTGGTGTACAACATGTGCACTTTGGTGACACCGATCCCCAACGTGGTCAATCCTCGGTTCCACTTGACGAAACCGCTTTATAGTGGTTTGTTCTACTTGGCGCCGGGCGTGGGCTACTTGTTCGGGTCGTTTTTCGGCGGGAAGTGGGCAGACCGCTACGTCAAAAGGTACATCAAGTTGCGGGGCCAGCGTGTTCCCGAGGACAGACTCCGGTCCACCTATGCGTCGTTCGGCTTTGTGCTCCCGGTGAGTGTGTTGATCTACGGATGGTCTGTGGACAAGGAGAAAGGCGGTGCCGTGCTTCCCATCATTGCCCTTTTCTGCAACGGTGCAGCACAGACCTTCTGCTTCCCCAGCATCAACGCTTACACGGTGGACTGCCTTCCCAAACTCGGCGGAGACGCCATTGCATCAAACTATTTCGCCCGCTATATTGCCGGTGCTGTTGGCACGGGCACGTGTTTACTCCAGATCCAGACCATTGGGGTGGGGTGGAGTAACACCATTTCATTTTTCATTTTGCTCCTGGGCTTTGCCAGCTGCCTCATTTTGATCAGATACGGCGGCACATTGCGAGAACGGGCAGAAAATAAGCATATAGAGTAATCGAGTTCAGGAAGCTTTTTCCCCAGATAGATATCGATCGCGTCCACACGGACGGATAAGACGTTGCCTGCAGGAGATATCGTACCAAGTCAAACTTCACTATTGACACTTCCCACCAGCCCCATGTCGCCGCTGCATGACGGCCAAGTCCAGCATCCTTACAAATGTAAGGTCTGTAGCAGCACTTACACGCGAAAAGAGAATTTGAAGCGGCACGAGAAGAAACGTATGTGAGATCGAAATCCGCTGCAACATAGTGTGAAACTGTACTGACTCCAGATACCCAGCTCAAATACACCTGCCGAGTGTGCTCCAAAGAATACTCAAGAATCGATGTTTTGAAGGTACACATGAGGTCCCATGCGGCAAAAAGCGAAAATGTGGCGGTTCTGCCCCAAAATCAAGGCGTGTCACCCATCGGACCGGTTTTGATGGAGAAATTTCCCGAAAAATGGCACCAAAATGGCAGCATGCCATTTTCGGAAGTTCAGTCGAGTTTCAGTGGAAGCCATATTCCAGACTCGCCCTTGAAAAATGTCCTGAAAGACGCAATTGAAGGCTTTCTTGGCCATTTCTGGGACTCGTTCTACCCCACGTTCCCGATTCTCCACAAACCCACGTTCAGCGTCCCAGAAAACTACCTCAGCGACCCCTTGACCCACATCATGTGTGCTATTGGAGCGAAATACGTGCTAGCGGAACGCAAACTAGCGGACAAGTGCTTCTCTTACTGTATGAGCTATCTCAACGCTAACATGTACATCAGCGACACCCATCCGGTGACAATCGACATCTTTCAGACCGGGCTACTAGCTGGATACGCTGGGTTGTTCTGGGGAAATACTGACTGGTACAAATGGGCGAGCAGAGCCATCTACGAGCTCATTTTGCTCGGGCGAGAAAACGGTATGTTCCAGGACTCGCCGGTTTCGGCCGAGGAGGCGAAAGTCAACTGGGGGCTGTTTATCACATTGGAGAAAACCCGTCGAGCAAGCTATGCTTTGTTTTTCATCGATGGTCAAATGAGCACGTTGCTCAACAATCCGCCCAAGATGTCCCACTACGAAATCAAGCATATTTTGCCCTGCGAGGAGGAACTCTGGGACGCTCAAACGGAAACAGACTGGAAAAATCTTGCCAAGCATACGGAGTTTCCTGTTTTGGCGCCCATCGTGGGCCAGTTCCTGTTGGGTCGATTCGTGAATCCTGCTTCTCAAGCACAACCGGACTCATCCACACGCTCTTTACGAAGCCCCGGAATCTACTTCTTGGAAGCTCTTCAGAAAACACTCGTCAGTGGCAGTGCACCCCCGAAAACGTCATCTTTCGGTGGTATGATCATCCTCCTAACAGTGCACATCATGATCAGAAACATGACCCAATTTGCAGGCATATTGGAGACGTATTTTGCATTGGCCCAAGACCCGTACTCTCGGAGAAACCAGTTGGGAAATGCCTTGAATGGCTTGCGGTTTCTAATTCCCCGTAACCTCAATCAACAAAAGGGTCATATGAAGAGCATGTGGGGTCTTTTCGAGGTGACGTTGAACCTCGCCTTGATCCACCTCCACTTGCCGGATACGGCAATCACATCTGGAATTGTCGAGCCGGATTTGGAAGCCACCATTGCCACAGCAGCTGCCTTGACCCAGCCGCAGTCCATTACACCACCAGGAACGGCGTTTTTGGGCAACGACTATCGACAATTCCCCTAAGAAACATTGGCCCTCGTGACCGGCCATTCGTCGTTCTTTTTGAAAACGTTCAATTCCGAGTTTGGCGAAACCAATCCGCTGTTGACCTACATGTTCTACAAGGTGACGTTGGTTACGTGGCTGGTGTTGAGACTGCTTGTTTACCAGGCGGAAGCGTCGGTGGAATCCAACAAACGGAGGATTTCCAAGACCGCCGAAGGCGCGGGATCACCACCAGATCCCAAAGAATTGCAGAAGGAGTTCATGTTCAAGCATTTGGCGGTGGATATCTTGAGCCATGTCGACAGCTCCAACACCTTCAGCGACATCAAGTGCTACGAGCAGTGGGTGGAGCACAAACTCAAGACCTACAATACATGGGGCGTGGGTCCGTGTGGAGCCGGTTCCTTCACCGACATGTTGAAGATTGGCGACACACTCTAGTCTCGTCTAAAGCTCTTTGTCTATTGTCTATCATCTATCTAGCCTCGTGTGACTCTCCAAGATCTCATTGAGCAGGTTTTGGGAAAAGACCGGCCTGTTCCGGCACCAAGTTCTGGACCATTCCGCTGGTCAAGCCCGCTTCAATGTTGCGGATCACCTGGGTCTCCATATCGTGGACCGTCTGCTCGGCATTGGTGCCCATGTGTGGAGTGGCGGTGACGTTTGGCAACTGGACGAGTTCCATGTTGACGTTGGGCTCGTTCCAGAAAACATCGAGCCCTGCAGCACCGACATGGCCCGACTTCAAGTGCTTGATGAGAGCCGGCTCGTCAATTACCTCTCCTCTGGCTGTGTTGACGAGAACCACCCCAGGCTTCATTTTGCTCATGATCTCGTCGCTGATCATGTGCCTGGTCGACTCGTTCAACGGCATGTTCAATGAAATCACGTCCGCCTGGGCCACCAACGAGTCCAAGCTGTCGCAGTACTCACAATCTAGTTCTTTCTCTGGACTCACCCGGCTCCGGTTGTAATACACGATTTTCTCGAACCCAAAGGCCCGTGCACGGTCCCTCACGGCAAGTCCAATGCCTCCCATGCCCACAATGCCCAAAACTTTGCGAGACGGGTTGATACCGGCTTGCACTCCAGCACTGTTGCCTTTCACGGGCCACGAACCAGCCTTGAGCGCCGCTGTGCCGGCACCGAAGTTCCGCATGGCCGCAAGCATGAGAAATATGTTTGTGTCGGCGGTGGAGTTGTTTACCAGCCCGGGACAATGGGCCAATTGGATGCCCTTTTCTGTGAGTGGAGCCACATCGTTTTGGTCGTAGCCTGCGCCCTGGTGGGCGATGTATTTGAGCGAAGGAGGGAAATGTTGGATGAGTTCTTCATCGAAGCGGCCCACTCGACGAATGGTCAAGTATCCTCGGGCGATGGCCACACAGTTGGAGTACTTTCCATGGAGATCTTGGATGAACTGGTCCCGGGTGTAGTCCGCGCCAATGTGGACGACTTTGATTTTTATTCTTTTCTCAAACTCTTCCCAGTCGTCGGCAGCGAACCGGATGGGGTCGGTGTGAAGAATGACGGGCTCCATGGCGATGGAGGTGGAGAAGTGGATGTCTTTATGCGTCCGTTATCGTGCGTCCATGATGTTGCGTCCACAACGGTGCATCCACAACGGTGCGTCCACATGGACGGAGCCAGTGCGTCCACTGTCTCCATCCCACGTCCACAGTCCATCGCAGATCCTTATCGTACAAGCATTTACATGAGCTTTTAAAAAAAATATTGAGCTAGTACAATCCCACCTGCTCAAGAAATTTGCGGCTGCTTCTTTTTTCTTGGTGGGTCACCTGGGTTAGGCTTCAAGTAGAAGCAGTAAAGCCCGTAGTTCTTGAGTCGCTCATATCCAACACAGTACTCGTCGTCTCCGCAATCTTTGTTGGCCTTGCATCTCTTTTTGAACGGCGTAAGACCGTTCCCGTGAAAGTCACCGGAGAAATCGTATCTGTATTTTGGAGGTCCGCCTTCGTACTTGTCGTAGTACCAGTCGAGAGTACCCCTCTTTTCCACGTCGGTGATACCATCCTCGGCATTGATCTGGGCCATGTCGTGCGGATCAGGCTCAGACCTGGTGGAAATGTCGAACGACGAGTCGTAATCGTCGGTCCAAGAGTCGTCATTTTCGCCATCCTCACGCTTGGATACGGGGTCCTTCAACCCGTCTCTGAAGTACTGTCGACTGAGTTCCTTCACATCGACGAAGTAGTGGGTGGGCTCCACTCTGGCCTCGAACGCAACCGAAATGCCGTTGAAGGGAGATCCTTCCTCCACTCTTCGAATCGAGATCGGGAACGGGTTCCACTCGGTCACGTTGGGGTTGTCCTTGCCGAAAATGAGAATGGCCCCGGGGTCACGGGCCATCTCGAATTGGTTCAACTTACCGATGCCCCTCCAGTTCAAAACTTGCGAAAGAGACATTGTTATGGTATTTTCAAGATTTGTCGTGGATTCAAGCTCTTTTATACCTGGTCTGTATGGTTGCAAAAGGTGAAAGTCGAGGCCCGGCATAGATCTTGCATCCAGGAGTTGCACCTTTGACTTTGCATTCGGATTGGAGTTGGTTTATGTGGGATGCAATGGAACTAACCATTTCTTCCGGACGAATTTGAGAGAAGATTGTGTTTTGCTATTACAACACTGTATTTTGTTCGGTGTTCTACGGATTTCTTTGGTCAAAATTCTAATCTAAGCCAATATTTCGGAGGAAAGTCCAGTTACAGACGTACTCATCATTCATGCACTTCCTCCGATCTGGCAGTAACAAGATTGATAGGGGACCAATATCGTAAGGCGCAGGGATAAAGACTGCAACTACCTGATTGGACCGAGCCTCAGATCCTCGAAACGACGGGGGGTTCGAAGAATCTTGCTGTTATTTTTCATTCATGCTCACTGATCATAAAAAAAGGACCAGAGGATTCAACAGACCAAAAGGAAATGAAGTAGGTGGAAAGCTGCACGATGCAGAACATGTGGTAACATACCCGTTCGAGCATGAGAAATTATCTACCGCAATACTTGCAGCACATTGAAGTTGCAACAGTGATTTTGAGACTTTACAACATGGCTTGAAATGTTTTTCAAAATAGTTTTTAATTCGGATAGCAAGCTGGCTCCAAATTTTGAGTGGAATTGCCTGGCTAGCTCAATGGCTAGAGCGTGTGACTTTTAATCACAAGGTTGCGGGTTCGACCCCCGCGTCGGGCTTTCTTTTTGGTAACTCTCGTCTGCAAAAACAATTTGTTTGAAAACATACCAAGGTTTGGCTTACATAAAATTGTTCTCAGTGTGTTTTTATTTTTATTTTTTTTTGATAAAGATGTAAACAAATTTTCCGGAACTCAAGAAGCTGTGGAAGCATACAAAGCCGTCAAGTCAACCTTGAAGCAGTATGGGCTGTCACCACCAAAACCAAAGAAATCAATGCAGTAGCCACCTCTGGGACAATCTGACCTTTTGGTACATTTCTGCCTGACAGCTTGAAGTTCACTAGGAGGATCCTCAATCGCTGGATCGGAGCCAAACGAGATATCCTCATCCACATCGTCTGCTCCATGATCATCTGAGTCAGAATCTTCCCTGTCTGAATCAGATTTTTCTCCATCGACATCCTCATCAATTTCATGGTGTTCACCATGGGTTTCTTCCATGAATACATCATCATCGTCGTCATCACTAGCTTCAGTAGTCTCGTTTGAATCATCTCCTTCATAAGCGTAGTCACCATCTTCACCTTCGTCATCTGAATCATCGAGATTGATGTGACATTGTCCGCTATGTGTTTCATCAGATCCGTGTGAACCATC
Organism: Metschnikowia lopburiensis (nom. inval.); assembly: GCA_030563105.1. Lineage (NCBI taxonomy): Eukaryota > Fungi > Ascomycota > Pichiomycetes > Serinales > Metschnikowiaceae > Metschnikowia > Metschnikowia lopburiensis (nom. inval.). The sequence continues at coordinate 10,242 of JAKUBC010000016.1, forward strand.
ACAGGCCTTCAGCTCGTCATCAGAGTCACTGGATTCAGTGTCGGGACCGAAAACGTCGTTAATGTCACCTCCACAATGGTGGGGAATTTCCACCTCCTCTTCTTCTTCAACATGGCTCATATCACTATTGGCCAATCTGAGACTTTCGGTGTAGTTCATCAACGGCTTATCGTAAGCCAAATAACATCCACTACCGTGGAATGTTGCGTTAACCTCGCCAAAAGTTTGGTTGGTGTCGTTGCTGTAATGAACAGGCTCGAATTGCTCGGCAACCTCCGAAATGGAAAGGTTTCCAATCGGGAAAGTGTAGTTTTTGCCAGGCATAACGGCGTTGAAATACTCAGAAGCATTCATTTTGGCCACAAAGATTGTGCTAGAAGAAAACTTGGCATTGTGGTGCAATCTGGCCAGAATTTGGTCGCTCATGCCTTGAACAGGGTCAAACAGAATAACATATTCACCTCTACCCGGCTTAGACCAGTCAAGGAACTCCCAGAGTGAAGATGGGCCAAACAATTCGTTGAGATACATTTTTTTAGCGTTTCAAAAGCACAATTTTGCAAGAATTTATACCCCAGTTCATGACAAAGCTTAATGACCACATCTGCAAGCTTGATGCCGATCAAATCTCAAATGCATGTCTCGTGGTCGGCCGTGATGAAGCTCATGTAAGTTCCAGTTTCAAGGAAGACAAGAAAGCTCTTGCCTGGTCATGTTCATTCAATCTACTCAACTGACTATAGTTTTCGCAACCATCGAGCTAGCATACGGAGGATTTGGGCTTGGATACGGGCTCCGAACTGGTGAAAAGAAGCGTAACTCTCGACCTTAATCTTAAAAAATGCAAAAATTACTTTGACCCACGAACTCCCGGTTCAGGTCTGGGAAGATTGCACAAAGTTGTGAGAGGCGACATTGCAGTTACGATAATCGATCGAATGGAAATATTATTAGGAGTTGAGACCCGTTTATTCTTGCTTACCACACGACAAGATGCCGTCATCAAGAAAACTGAAATGAAGGTCGTTCTTCCAGGGAACTGATGAGAAATATATAAAGGAAGGAGTTGCTAGAAGAAAGAGTCATTCAAGACTCCCGATGGAGTTTTCCGGGATTCGAAAATTTGACGAGAGTCATCAAAGCCCAAAGCAGTACGATGAGTCAGTGCCAAACTGTTCGAAATTGAAGCAGTAGCCGTTGGAACAGTCACTATTCTGCCAGCATTTCTCGCTTACTCGCAAAATTGCATTGTTGGAAAGAGAAGATGACAAATGGAGACGTGAGGGATGACAGTTGTGAGGAACAAGGCCACAGCTTTCAGTAGAATGAGCAATGTCAGACTTTGAGGCAGTATAATCGTTGAAGTTTTGAGAAATAGAGCCCTCAGGGCCCAAGTTTGCAGAGTTGGCAATGACCGCCAGGAAGTAGTCATGTGACCTAATTTTGGTAGGTAGATCTGGGAAATGTACATGTGTTCCGTTTTCGAAAAATACACCGATTCGTACGGTGAACGGGTCAGGTGAAACTTCGAACAGCATCAAGTCATTAGAGAACACAGGCAAATTGGAGATATACCGTAATGCATCGTTGCAAAAAAGCTGACTGAGTGACATTGACCAGCGCGCTTTGTTACTTAGTCAACTTTGGGTTTAAGATTTGCATCTCCTTTTCAATCACATTGCTACAAGGATCTTCACTGAATAGATAAATTAAACTAAGCAATAGTTACATATGCAAACGGCCGCTAGATTACTTCTTGACGGAAGCCATCTTGTTCAAAGCGGAACCGTACTTGAACCATTCGATTTGCTCAGCGTTGTAGGTGTGAGACAATTCGGTCTCCCAAGCCTCGCCCTCCTTAGGGTGAACTCTCAAGGTAAGGTTCTTGCCTGGGGTGAGCTCGGTCAAACCAAGGATGTCAACCTCGTCGTTGTAGTTGATCTTGTCGTAGTCAGCAACGTTGACGAAGTTCAATGGCAACAAACCTTGCTTCTTCAAGTTGGTCTCGTGGATACGAGCGAAAGACTTGGTGATGATGGCGAAACCACCCAAGAATCTTGGCTCCAAGGCGGCGTGCTCTCTGGAAGAACCCTCACCGAAGTTCTCGTCACCAATGACAACCCAAGGCTTGCCGGCGTCTCTGTAGTCAGCGGCGGTGTCTGGAACACCCTTGTACTCACCAGTGTAGTGGTTCTTGACGTTGTTGGCCTCACCGTTCTCGGCGTTAATAGCACCAATCATGTAGTTGTTGGAGATGTTCTCCAAGTGACCACGGTACTTCAACCATGGGCCGGCCATCGAGATGTGGTCGGTGGTGGTCTTACCAACAGCCTTGATCAAGATTGGCAATCTCTCGGCGTCCTTACCGTTCCATGGCTTGAATGGAGTCAACTTTTGCAATCTGTCGGAGGTTGGGGAAATAACAACCTCGACGGAAGCTCTGTCGGATGGTGGGGCTTGGTAGGTGTTGACACCCTTGTCGTAACCGTTGGCTGGCAAACCAACACCAACTGGCTCAGCAAGCTTGAACTCGTTACCCTCAGCGTCCTTCAAGGTGTCGGTGATAGGGTTGAAGCCCAAGTCACCGGAGATGGCGTAAGCGGTGACCATCTCTGGAGAAGCAACGAAAGCGTGGGTGGCTGGGTTACCGTCGTTTCTGGAGGTGAAGTTTCTGTTGAAAGAAGACACAATGGTGTTCTTGTCACCCTTCTTGATGTCTTGTCTGTCCCATTGACCGATACATGGACCACAAGCGTTGGCCATGACGACACCGCCAAAGTCCTCGAAAGTCTTCAATTGACCGTCTCTGGCAATGGTGGCTCTGACCTGCTCGGAACCTGGAGAGATGGTGAAGATGGACTTGGACTTCAAGCCGTGCTTAGCAGCGTCCTTGATGATGGAAGCGGATCTGGTCATGTCCTCGTAAGAGGAGTTGGTACAAGAACCAATCAAACCGACCTTGACCTCCAATGGCCAGCCGTTGGCGATGGCGGTCTCCTTCATCTTGGAGATTGGGGTGGCCAAGTCAGGGGTGAAAGGACCGTTGACGTGAGGCTCCAAGGTGTTCAAGTCAATCTCGATGACTTGGTCGTACTCACAGCCCTCGTCGGCGGACAAGAAGTCCTTCTTGTAGAGCTGAGCGAACTCGGCGATCTCGGATCTACCAGTGGCGTTCAAGTAGTCGGCCATGGAGTTGTTGAATGGGAAGACCGAGGTGGTAGCACCGATCTCGGCACCCATGTTACAGATGGTACCCATACCGGTACAGGAGAAGGTGTCGACACCGTCGCCGAAGTACTCGACGATGGCACCGGTACCACCCTTGACGGTGGTGATACCAGCCAACTTCAAGATGATATCCTTTGGAGAGGTCCAGCCAGACATCTTACCGGTCAACTTGACACCGATGATCTTAGGAGCCTTCAACTCCCAAGCCAAGTCGGCCATGACGTCGACGGCGTCGGCACCACCGACACCAATGGCCAATTGACCCAAACCACCAGCGTTAGGGGTGTGCGAGTCAGTACCAATCAACAAAGCGCCTGGGAAAGCGTAGTTCTCCAAGACGATCTGGTGGATGATACCGGAACCTGGCTTCCAGAAACCCAAGTTGTACTTGGCACAGGCAGAGGCCAAGAAGTCGAAAACCTCCTTGTTCAAGTCAATGGCTCTGGCCAAGTCCTTCTCACCTCCGAGTTGGGCCTGGATCAAGTGGTCACAGTGCACGGTGGAGGGGGTGGCAACCTGGGGCATACCGGCGGACATGAATTGCAAAATGGCCATCTGGGCGGTGGCATCCTGACAAGCGACTCTGTCGGGTCTCAACTTCAAGTAAGAGACACCTCTCTCGATGTCTTGCTCGTGAGGGTTGTCCAAGTGACCGTACAACAACTTCTCGGCGTAAGTCAAAGGTCTGTTCAATCTGTCCTTGACGATCTTGACGTTTTCCAAGTTTTTCTTGTAGTTGATGTAGGAGAAGTCCTCCAACAAGTTTTGGTGGACTTTGGAATCTCTGGAGAGGCCGGCAGTAGCAAGGCCACGGACGGACCGTGGGACCTTGGCCATGGATCTTCTGGAGGCGGACAACATTGTTGGGAAAAAAGAGAAAAAAGAGATCCGCGGGACAGGGGAGCGGGTGGATTTATATGGATGGTGAGAACTGGAGAAGTGGGAGCGCGTGGCCAATGACAGCGAAGAAATTTGTAAGAGAACCGGGGGTGCAGCCGGGGCAGCGGCCTCGCCGCGACTTCCGAGGGACACACACGAAAGCAGGTGATTCAGAAACAATTAGGCGGTGAAATTTCTTGAAATTTGGAACAGACGTAGATGGGAAACCTTTTGATAATTCTTCAATTTTTCATCTGACTCACTTTATTTTTCGTCGAGTTGGATCGCCCAGAGGCCAGTTGTGGGGGCGGCCGGATCTGGGAGTGCGCCCCTCGGTACCGACGCTTCCTCGTGGCCATGCAACTCCGGCCCCGCGATTCTGCGCGCTGCCATTGGCTGGAAACTCTCGGACCCGAAACGCGGCCACCGCTGTAGTTTTTCACCAGCTGACACCACCGGCACGTGCCAGTCTAAAAACAACTTAGACGGTAGACCATGTCTCAAGTGAAAAATTTTGAAATGTTATTTTTTCACTTTTGCTTAATGTTTAGCCGGACGTGGGGACCGGCAGAATAAACATCCGGAGTTTAGGAAGGAAACGGATTTCGCAGCTTCCACGCCGAAATGGACAAGTTTGAAACTTGCATAGTCCACTTTTCTGGTATGTTGGGTCAGGGCCTGAAAATCCAATATTCGTCAAAAAATAATGCAACGAGCTTCCATTAAAACACTCAATTATTCCGGTGCGTTTAGAAAGTCCTGACCACGACTGTCAGCTGACCGCGTTTTGCAACTTTCAACTGAGGTTGCTCCACATCTGACAGCACAATCCAAAACAGCAAATTCGTCAAACAGAACGAAACCATCAATCAGTCCTTTTCAGAAAGAGAACAAAGATTTAATTCTCCCACTTTGTTTCTCCACAATTCACTGTCGCGCATCATCAACTCCACCAACCACCCATGGACTCACCACCTCCATGCGGCTGGTCCGCCATCGCGCATCCGCTCGCTAACAGCTCCGAAAATGCCTTCAACCCCTGTTTTCTAGCGGCCGCCGTTTTGCTCTTGGCCACGCTTTTCGCCGTGCTTGCCTCGGCCCAGCTCCATTTGCTTCTCCACAGCCTGCCCCACGGCTCGCCCTGGCCCAAAAGTACGGGTCTCACGCATCACGTGCGATGCTTCTTGGTGGTGCTCCACTCACTATGTATGGCCCGCTTGCTCTGGGCCGTTACGCTAACCGAAAGGTTTGCTGACTCCAAGGTGATCGGTTTTGGCGCCTTGGTGGCCGTCCATTTTGCCCTAATCATTCCGTTGCACGTGATTGAAACCGCCAGGTCGCCCGTACCGTCGGGGGTATTGCTCGTGTTCTGGCCGCTCATGGCCATTGTCGACTTTGCATTGTGGTACCAGGATTCGTTCACGAATTGGCCCGTTTTCTTGCTTGAGTCGGGCTCCGCGTTCGAGTTCGTCGCCCTTGTTTCTGCATTGGCCGTTTTGGCCATGGAAAGCTCGAGGTATTTCTGGAAGCCAACTCACGAACTTTCGTTATACCACATCAAAAACGGCTCCGCCAACGTGCTTCGGCTGCCGAATATCCTCCAACGCATGACGTTTTCGTGGATGAACCCGCTCGTCAAAAACTCTTACGTCAACCAAACCGTGGCATATGACGATTTGCCAGAGGCACCGGCCCATTTGACCACCGCAGCCTACACCCGCAGATTGGAAAAGTACTGGAAGGGACAGTCAAACCACGGACTTGGATCTGCCATTGCCAAAGCGTTCTTTCCACTTGCAATCGTGTCGTTTCTCTACGAGGCCGGTGACTCGTTGCTTAGTCTCCTCCAGCCCCAACTCTTAAGACACCTTATTTTGTTCATGGCTCACAAGGTAGACAACCCGGGCCATCCAATCTTGGACGGAATCTTGATTTGTTTGGCGATGTTTTCCGTCACAATAATACAGACGGCTTTCAACAACCAATACGTGCTCAAGGTGTTGGAAGTGGGCTTGGGCTGCAGATCTTCTCTCACCTCGCTCATATTCCAGAAAGTGCTTCGACTTTCGGCCAATTCCCGCTCCGAGCGTTCTTCAGGCGACATCATCAACCTCGTGTCTATCGACGCTCCCAGAGTCCAGACTTGTGCACAGGAAATCAGCACGATTATCATCGCTCCAACAGAAATCTTCTTGAGTATCTGGTCGCTCTACCTGCTTTTGGGTAAGTCTGCATTTGCAGGGTTGGTGGTAATGATATTATTTGTTCCCATCAACATTACTTTCATGCGGTTCCAAAAGCGCTTGAGCAAGCTCCAAATGCGCTTGAAGGACTCCCGGAACAGAGTCACAAACGAGATTCTCGTGGGTATGAAATCCATCAAGCTCTATGCCTGGGAGGGGCCCATGTTAGAGAGACTTTTCGAGGCCAGAAACGAGAAGGAGTTGAAAAACGCAAGGAAGATCCGTATGTTTGGCCAGGTGGGCAACTTGATCTGGGTGACAATGCCGTTTTTGGTGTCGTTCTCCACATTTGCCAGCTTTGCAGTTTTAGAAGAAACGCCCTTGACGTCCGACATTGTCTTTCCTGCGTTGGCCTTGTTGAACATTCTCTCGCGGCCAATCTCCACTTTGCCGGCCGTGGTGACCTACATCATTGAGGCCTCGATTGCACTCGATAGAATTGCCGACTTTCTCTTGTCGCCGGAGGTTCGCCAGGAACTATTCCTGATGGGCTCAAACAGAGACAATCACGCCGTGAAGCTCGACAAGATGTCGTTCGTTTGGAGCAAGCCAGAACAGATGGTGGTGCTGGAAGACATGGACTTTGCCCCACACAAGTACGCCTTGCAAGATGTCAGCTTGAACGTGGCCCGAGGAGATTTTGTCTGTTTGGTGGGGAAAGTTGGCTCTGGCAAGTCATCGCTTTTGTCCTCTTTATTGGGTCAGATCGAAGCTTTGGATGCAGAGGACGCTCTTGCTAACAACCCTGCTATTCAGATCAACGGATCGGTCGCTTACTGTTCGCAGAACCCATGGATCATGAACGCCTCCGTGAAGGACAACATTTTGTTTGGTCACGAGTACGACGAATACTACTACAACAAAACCGTTGAGGCATGCCAGCTCAAAGCAGATCTCAAGATTTTGCCTGATGGCGATGACACTCAGGTTGGCGAAAAGGGAATTTCACTTTCAGGTGGACAGAAAGCCAGATTGTCGTTGGCCCGTGCGATCTACTCCCGTGCCGACATCTACTTGTTGGACGACATCTTGAGTGCGGTAGACAGCCATGTGGGCAAGAATATTATTGCCACAGTGTTGAGCGAATCTGGTCTTCTTGCCAACAAGACAATCATTTTTGCAACCAACAACTTGAGGGTCCTCGAGTACTCTAACAAGATCTACTTGTTTGAAAGGGGAGTCATCAGCGAGGAGGCCACGTTTGACGAGATCTTGTCTACCAGCTCGTTCCCGAAACTCAGTCAACTCTTGGACGAAAGCGGCAACTCAAAGGCAAAGTCAATGTCGCCTTCACCAGCTGACCTGGAAAGTACCACCCCTGACGTCAAGCTCCTCAACTACCAGGGTGCAACTTTGGCACCTTTTGTGTGGGACGGACTCAAGAAAAATATAGCGAAAAGAACTGGTCCAACGGTCGAGGTTTCCGCCAAGGGGCAGGTGAAGTGGAAAGTTTACCGTGAGTACATCGAAGCGTGCTCGAAAGTGGGAATCGTCATGTGGTTGATTTTATACGCTGGAGCCACAGCTGTGTCCATTGCAACCAACTATTGGCTCAAAAACTGGTCCGAGAGAAACTCAGAAATCGGCAACAATAGCCAGGCGTTGTATTTCATCGCCATTTTTGCATCGTTGGGATTCGCTACTAGTCTTTTGTCCTTGCTTAAGGGCCTTCTTTTCTGGGTCCACTTGAGTATCAAAGGTGGCCGCAACATCCATGACAAAATGGCAAAGCGGCTCATGAAGGCGCCCATGGCGTTTTTCGAAAGAACCCCTGTCGGAAGAATCATGAACAGATTCAGCAACGACATTAATAAAGTGGACGATGCTCTTCCCCGGTCCTTGAACATCTTGATTGGCACACTTTTGAAGACCTTCGCCACGATCATCATCGTCACAATTGCATTGCCGTATTTCCTGGTGGTGGTGGTTTTCATGGCCTTCATCTTCGGCTACTACCAGAGATACTACATCTCCGTTCAACGTGAAATGAAGCGGTTGGTGTCCGTGTCCAGATCTCCCATCTTTGCACATATCCAGGAGAGTTTGACCGGAGTTGAGACGATCAAAGCGTACAGACAAGAGTCACGGTTCACTTCGATCAACAACGCCAACGTCGACTTCAACATGCGCAGTTTGTTCATGTTGCGGTCCATCAACAGATGGCTTTCTGTGCGGCTCCAGTTCATTGGATCGCTCGTCATTTGGACGTCTTCTTCGCTCATCATCTACAAATCCACTACATCATCACCAATTAGTGCGGGCATGGCCGGATTTGTGATGAGCTACGCCCTTCAAGTTACTGATACACTCAAAAGCACCGTTAGGATGTCGGCCGAGGTCGAGTCCAATGTTGTTTCCGTGGAGCGGTGTCTCGAATACTGCAATTTGCCAACAGAGGAAGATGAAGTCGCATACGAGGCTCCTCCAAAGGATTGGCCGGGTCAAGGTCAGATTACTCTTGAAAATTACTCCACCAGGTACGCAAAAGACCTCGATTTGGTCTTGAAGAATGTCAATTTGTCAATCCAGTCCGGCGAGAAGGTGGGGGTCGTGGGAAGAACCGGTGCCGGAAAGAGTTCCCTCGTGCTAGCCATTTTCCGCATGATTCCAGCAGCAGAGGGAACCATTGTCATTGACGAAATTGATACCTCCAAATTGTCCTTGTTCGATCTCAGACACAGACTCAGTATAATTCCACAGGACTCTCATTTATTCGAAGGAAGCATTCGACAAAATTTGGACCCGTTCAACGAGCATCTGGACGAACGACTCTGGGAGGTGCTTTCACACTCTAAGCTTAAAGAGACGGTCATGGAGCTCGACGAAGGTCTCGAAAGCAAAGTGCAAGAGGGTGGTTCGAACTTCTCCGTCGGACAACGGCAATTGATGTGTTTGGGCCGGGCTCTTTTGAACGATTCCAAGATCTTGCTTTTGGACGAGGCCACGGCAGCAGTCGATTTACAGACAGACAAAATCATCCAAAAGACCATCAGAAGCGAGTTCAAAGACAAAACGATTGTCACTATTGCACACAGACTCGATACTGTCATGGACAGTGACAGGATATTGAGTTTGGATCATGGCGAGGTGAGGGAATTCGACACGCCGGCGAATTTGCTCCTGAACAAAGACGGCATTTTCTACAACTTGTGCCAACAAGGGAACTACGTGACGTAGCCCGTAATTGCATCTTCATACATAGCACTACATAATACACTAGACCAAACGAAATTGAACAAAAAGAACGAAACCAGAAAAAGTTTGTAACAGGATTGAAGAAGAGATCCAAAACAATTTTTTCGTCAATAATTCATCATTCAAGAGAACTTGTCAATGACCCACAAAGTTTGCGAACCCGCACTACCCGAGAAGCTCCGTAAACACCCGAATCCGCAAGCGGAATTTGCAACTGTCCAAGCCTCCGGTCAAGACGAAATCTGAGACCTTGCCTTCACAAATCTTGAATTACACGGTAAGCCAGGAGGGCCGCCTTGCTGCAGTACTCATAAAAGTCGCAAATGGGACCGAAAGATCGCCAACAATGATAACACTTGATGAACCGTTGACGTAACCTGTCATGGGGGCTATCATGCTAACGAATAGGCTTCACCGTGACTACATGGACCAATAGAGATCACACTTCTTAAAACAGCCAAAACTAATGAGCCATCGAAGCGGCCAATCAAGGGACATACAAAAAGAAAAGCGACGAGCGTCTGCCACACTATAAATTGAAGTATTTGAATAAGGTATTCCCACAATCCATTCCTGTTCGCAATTGCCGATAACGCACTAGCTTCAGTTGCGAAATCATGAATTCTGCTCCTCCATGCGGTTGGTCCGCGATTACTCATCCCCTTGCTAACGACTATGAGAATGCCTTCAACCCGTGTTTTCTTTCCGCCACAGTTTTGTTTTTAGCCACGGTCTTTGCCGTGGTTGCGTTCGCTAACTTACGCACTCTTCTTCACGCTAAGCCGCACGGCTCGCTCTGGCCCAAAAGCACGGGTCTCAGCCATGCCGTGCGATGCTTTTTAGTGGTGCTCCACTCCTCATGTATGGCTCGCTTGCTTTGGACCGTCAATCTTACGGAACGGTTTGCTGACTTGAAGGTGGTGGGTTTTGGCGCCTTGGTTGCAGTCCACTTTGGCCTTATCGTACCGTTGCACGTGATCGAGCCCGCCAGATCGCCAGTGCCATCGGGGCTGTTGCTCGTGTTCTGGCCGTTTACAATCGTTGTCGACTTTGCGCTATGGTACCAGGATACGTACACCAAATGGCCAGTGATCTTGCTTGAATCGGGCTCCAAAATTGAGCTCTTGGCTCTCATTACAGCTGGGGCAGTGTTGATCATGGAAGGTTCCAATTATTTCTGGAAACCAACCCACGAACTTTCGTTATACCACATCAAAAACGGCTCCCCCGATGTTCTTCGCCAGCCAAACATCCTCCAACGGATGACGTTTTCGTGGATGAACCGGCTCGTCAAAAACTCGTACGTCAACCAAACTGTGACATATGAAGACTTGCCTGATGCACCCGCCCACTTGACCACTGCCGCCTACACCCGCAAATTGGAGAGATACTGGAACTCAAATCTGAAGAACAGCCTTGGATCCGCCGTTACCAAAGCGTTTTTTCCGCTTGCCATCGTGTCGTTTCTCTACGAGGCCGGTGATTCGTTGCTCAGTCTTCTCCAGCCCCAACTCTTGAGGCTTCTCATCGTGTTCATGGCTCACAAGGTAGACAACCCGAGCCACCCAGTCTTGGACGGGATCTTGATCTGCTTGGCGATGTTCTCCGTCACCGTGGTTCAAACAGCCTTCAACAACCAATACACGCTCAAGGTGTTGGAGGTTGGGTTGGGTTGCAAGTCTTCTCTTACCTCGCTCATCTTCCAAAAAATGCTCCGGCTTTCGGCAAATGCCCGCTCCGGGCGCTCCACGGGCGACATCATCAATTTCGTGTCCATCGATGCTCCTAGGGTGGAAAGATGTGCGCAGGAGATTAGCACGGTCATCATCGCTCCCACGGAAATCTTCTTGAGCATCTGGTCGCTCTACCTGCTTTTAGGCAAGTCCGCTTTCGCGGGATTGGTAGTGATGGTGTTATTTGTTCCTATCAACCTCGCATTCTTGCGGTTCCAAAAACGCTTGAGTAAGCTCCAAATGCGCTTGAAGGACTCACGTAATAGAGTCACAAACGAGATTCTTGTGGCTATGAAGTCCATCAAGCTTTATGCTTGGGAGAAGCCAATGTTAGAGAGACTTTTCGAGGCCAGAAACGAGAAGGAGTTGAAGAACGCGAAGAAGATTCGTGTTTTCGGCCAGATCGGCAACTTGATCTGGGTGACAATGCCGTTTTTGGTGTCGTTCTCCACGTTCGCCAGTTTTGCCGTGCTCGAGGAAACCCCTTTAACTTCAGACATCGTTTTCCCTGCCTTAGTATTGTTGAACATTCTATCCCAGCCAATCTCGCTTTTGCCAGCCGTGGTGACGTACATTATTGATGCGTCGATTGCACTAGACAGAATTGCCGACTTTCTCTTGACACCAGAAGTTCGCCAGGACCTCATCCTGTTTGGTTCAAGCAACGACAACTTTGCTGTCAAGCTTGACAAGATGTCGTTTGTTTGGAGCATGCCAGAACATACGGTGGTGCTGGAAGACATGGATTTTGCGCCACCTAAATACGCTTTGCAAGATGTCAGCTTGAGCGTCGCTCGGGGAGATTTTGTGTGTTTGGTAGGAAAGGTCGGTTCAGGTAAATCTGCTCTTTTGTCGTCTCTTTTAGGTCAGATTGAGGCATTGGATGCAGCTGACTCTCTTGCAGAGAATTCTGTAATTCAGATCAACGGATCGGTCGCTTACTGTTCGCAGAACCCATGGATTATGAACGCCTCCGTGAAGGACAACATTTTGTTTGGTCACGAGTACGACGAATACTACTACAACAAAACCGTTGAGGCATGCCAGCTCAAAGCAGATCTCAAGATTTTGCCTGATGGCGATGACACTCAGGTTGGCGAAAAGGGAATTTCACTTTCAGGTGGACAAAAAGCTCGTTTATCCTTGGCCCGTGCCGTCTACGCCCGTGCCGACATCTACTTGTTGGACGACATCTTGAGTGCGGTTGACAGTCATGTGGGAAAGAACATTATCGCCACTGTGTTGACTAAGAACGGGCTACTCGCCAACAAAACCATCATATTCGCCACCAACAACTTGCGGGTTCTCGAGTACTCCAGTAAAGTCTATTTATTTGAAAAGGGAGCCATCAGTGAGCAGGCGACGTTTGGTGAGATCCTGACCACGGAGTCCTTTCCAAAACTAAGTGGACTTTTAGACGAGAGCGGTAATTGGAAATCCAAGCCGGCGTCTTCATCATCGGTCGATCCGGAGATCGTCACAACCGAAACCAGTCTTCTCAATTACCCGAGTGCCACTTTGACACCTTTCGTATGGGACGTGCTCAAAAATAGTGAGGCAGGAAAAATTGGGCCAGCAGTCGAAATCTCCGCTAAGGGCCAGGTGAAGTGGAACGTTTACCGTGAGTACATTGAAGCATGCTCGAAAGCGGGAATTTCCATCTGGCTAGTTCTTTACGCTGGAAACATAGCTGTGTCTGTCGCAACCAATTATTGGCTTAAAAGCTGGTCAGAACAAAATTCCAAGATCGGTACCAATCGCCAGGCGTTGTTTTTTATCGGCATTTACGCATCCTTGGGGCTTGCCACAAGTGTTCTTTCCTTACTAAAGGGCCTTTTGTTTTGGGTGCAATTGAGCATCGCGGGCGGTCGGAACATACACGACAACATGGCAAAGCGGATTATGAAGACGCCTATGGTTTTCTTTGAAAGGACGCCTGTTGGAAGAATCATGAACAGATTCAGTAACGACATCAACAAGGTGGACGAGGCTCTTCCTCGCTCTTTATTTATTTTGATTGGCACAGTTTTGACGACTGTCTCTACGATTCTCATCGTCACAACTGCATTGCCATACTTTCTGGTAGTGGTTGTTTTGATGACTTTCACTTTTGGCTATTACCAGAAGTATTACATCGCCGTTCAACGTGAAATGAAGCGGTTGGTCTCCGTGTCCAGATCTCCTATCTTCGCACACATACAGGAGAGTTTGACCGGAGTTGAGACTATCAAAGCCTACAGACAAGAGTCACGTTTCACGTTGATCAACAGCGCCAATGTCGACTTCAACATGCGCAGTTTGTTCATGTTGCGGTCCATCAACAGATGGCTATCTGTGCGGCTCCAGTTCATTGGGTCGCTCGTCATTTGGACGTCTTCCTCGCTCATCATCTACAGATCCACTACATCATCACCAATCAGTGCGAGCATGGCCGGTTTTGTGATGAGTTATGCTCTTCAAGTGACCGATACACTCAGAACCACTGTTCGGATGTCGGCCGAAGTCGAATCCGACATTGTGGCCGTGGAGCGTTGCCTCGAATACTGCAACTTACCCACTGAGGAAGATGACATCGATTATAAAGCTCCTCCGGAAAATTGGCCGCGCCAGGGCCAGATCACGCTCAAGGATTATTCTACCAGGTATGCTGAAGGCCTTGAATTGGTGTTAAAAAATATCAACTTGTCAATTCAGTCCGGCGAAAAGGTGGGGGTGGTAGGAAGAACGGGTGCCGGAAAGAGCTCCCTTGTGCTTGCCATATTCCGGATGATACCTGCCGTGGAAGGGATCATTGTCATTGACGCGATTGACACCTCCACATTGTCGTTGTTCGATCTCAGACACAGACTCAGTATCATTCCACAGGAATCTCATTTATTCGAGGGAAGCATTCGACAAAACTTGGACCCGTTCAACGAGCATCTGGATGAACGACTTTGGGAGGTACTCCTACACTCCGAACTCAAGGAAACGGTCATGGAGCTCGACGACGGCCTCGAAAGCAAAGTGAGAGAAGGTGGCGCAAACTTCTCCGTCGGACAACGGCAATTGATGTGCTTGGCCCGAGCCCTCTTGAACAACTCCAAAATCTTGCTTTTAGACGAGGCCACGGCAGCGGTCGATTTACAGACCGACAGAATCATCCAAAAGACCATCCGAAGCCAATTCAAGAATAAGACAATAGTCACCATTGCCCACAGACTCGATACTGTCATGGACAGTGACCGAATTCTCAGTTTGGACCACGGCGAAGTGACTGAGTTCGACACGCCGGCAAACTTGCTTCTGAGCAAAGCCGGCATATTTTACAATTTATGCCAACAAGGGAACTACGAGCTATAGGCTCAGGATTGCATGATGCGTTCATGTATAGCCAACAATTACGTGTATATTTTCACTTAAGTACCAGTCAAAAGAAAGAAAATTAAATCCGGCGGACTATGAATAAGACGCTTAAAGAACAAATGTTAAAAAAACATCTGTCAATCTGGTACTACTAGACAAGAGCCACAAGAGTTTGCGATCGCGCACTACCCAAAAAACTCCGTAAGCTCGGTGAAAACTCCCCACTACCCCATCATCCACCATGGCAGCCACCGCCCAACACGCCTCCAAATTCTCCCGTTTCATGAACTCCGAAACCGGGCCCAAGACCGTGCATTTCTGGGCCCCTGTCTTCAAGTGGAGTTTGGTCATTGCCGGATTGAACGACATCCAAAGACCCGTGGAGAAAATCTCCGGAACACAGCAGCTCGCCTTGTTCTGCACCGGCGCCATCTGGACCCGGTGGGCCGGTTTTGCCATCAAGCCCAGAAACTACTTGTTGGCCAGTGTCAACTTCTTCCTCGGCGGTGTGGCTGGTTACCAGCTCACCCGTGTGGTTAAGTACAGAAGGGACCAGGGTGACAGCCCAATGCAGGTGTTCAAGTACATCATCAAGACTGACTAGGTCTACAACTGCAAACAACTGCATCGAGGCTGGTCACGGGACCCAATGTGTTAATGTATGGAATCTATACCTGATGTAGCTAATCTAGAAGCATATCGTCTGTGACCGCAGGCTCGTCGCCGAACGGGTCTCCCGAAACGCTGGTGGGCTGGTGCTCGATCTGGTCGATTTCCTGGTCCACAGCGGGCGAATTGACCAAAGAGTCGGGCTCACCTGGAAGCTCCAGCTGCACAATGTCCGTTGGCTCAGTACCAATCTCATTGATAAGTGGGTCGTCAGCCTCTGGTCCAGCGGTAGCATCTTCGTTTTGTGCCTCGATTTCTGCCTCAATCTCTGCCTCTGCCCCTTCAGCTTCTGCCAATTCCTCCTCCGCATCGACTGCTTCTTCCTCAGCACCAATCTCAGCCTCTTCAGCACCTTCAACACCTCCATTTTCTTCAGCCCCGGCCTCTTCTTCGCCTTCGATCTCTTCTGGATCCTTTTCAGCCTCGTCAGCTTCAATTTCAGCCTCTCCCTCAGACTCCATCTCCAGCTCAAAGTACCGCAAGTCTTCGTACTCGCTGCTCCGAATCTTCTGTACCTCCTCGTACACCCGCTTTAAATCCTGTGTAACAAACTGATTGAGCTTGTTGTCTCGCGTGGCCCACTGGCTGTTTTTCGATGTAAGCTGTGTTTTCACCCGGCTCAAAACCTCGTGCTTGATCTGAAGTAGCATCCGCAGCCGGTATTCGAGGTTCACGAGCTTGTTGAAAACCTCTAGCGACGGAGGCGGGAGCAGAGATTCTGGGTCAAGTGAAAAGAGGTCTTCCAAGCCCACCAGCCGGGGAAACTGGCCGTCAGTCTTTGTGAGTCTGGACAAAAGACTACCCCCGTCATACTGCTCGATTGTCTGGATCGAGAAACGAAATTTCGGCATCGTCGTGCTGCGCCGGGCCTCGGCGTACTGTGCTGCCCGTTTCTCGACGTCGGAGGCAAGGTAAGCCACCTGGCCCATCTTGCGATTATATGGTTTGACCTGTTCGGCCACGAAGCGTTCCCGGAGCTGGTGCTCGCGCTCCTTGAAGTCCCGATGAAACTTCTTCACGGCGAAAGAGTCCATAAGCGCCTGTTTCTGCGCTCGGGCTGTATCTTGGGCATCCACCGGGTTGTGGTTGACTTTGGCATCTGCTATTCGGAGAAGCTCATCTAGTGAGTCTATGCTGCGGAGGGCCTTTTCGGCGGACACCTGGAGGTAGTCCTGGTCGATCATGAGGAAAAACAGGATAGAAAACCAGAAAATTAGGCTATTAGTCCAGGTTATTCCCGTCTATGGTGGGCTCGATTGTAACTGATGATATTTACTGTGCGCACTGTTTACCACACCTGAGTCTCTGAATCAACCAAGTCTGGATGGATATCCCACAATTGCAGAGGGATCTTTACGAAGCGGCCCAGCTTCTCGGCACCGTGAAATTGTTCCACCTGGCGAAATGGGCCGCAGAAGCGTTGAACGGGCTAGCGTCCACGGAACCTTTCGAGTTCCCCACCAAAACGTTGGCGCCAGACGAGCAAAACGACCAGTTCCGCTTTCTACTCGCCAGCAGCTACTTTGATTGCAAGGAATTTGACCGGGCTGCCCATACGCTCCGCGATTGTTCCAGTGGCAACGCGTTGTTCTTTAGGCTTTATGCCATGTACATCAGCATCGATAAACGAGCCACCGAAGAAGCTGAAGGGTTTCTCTCCGGCGGCAGTTCATGGGGCCTGGGCGAAAACGGAACTGAGCCATCGAAAGACCGCAAAAAAGACGCAGAGGAGCAGGGCCTGGGCAAGTTGATCTCGCTAGTACGAGAGATAGAGGCGTACCATGAACACGCCGAACCCAACGCGTTGCTCCACTTCCTCGTGGGTATGATCTACAACAAAAAGAAACGGCATCAATTGGCGCAGGAGCTGTTGCTTCTGTCGCTCAAACTATTCCCCTACAATTGGGGCTGCTGGCAGGAATTGATCTCCACGTTTCCGACTTTTGATGAGGCACTGGACTTCATGGAGGCGGCCCGCAAAGACGCCCCAGCGTTCGCTGCCCATGTGATGTTCAAGATGTTTGAGGTGGTGCTTTTGCAGGAATTTCACCAGCACTCGCCTGTGTTCTTCGATAAGATCAAGCATTTGTCCGAGATCTTCCCCGACTTGACGTTTCTCAAGGTGCAAAAGTTCTTGGTGGCCTACCATGGGCTCGACTACTTCCAAGCCGAATCCTTGTTTGACGAGATTCTCATCAACGATCCGATGCGGCTCGACGACTTGGACACATACTCCAACATGTTGTACGTGATGGAGAAAAAGTCCAAGCTCTCGTTCCTCGCTCAGTACACTTCCCAAATCGACAAGTTCCGGTCGGAGACCTGCTGCGTGATTGCCAACCACCACTCCATGAAAGGAGAGCATGACAAATCCATCATGTACTACAAGAGAGCGCTCACGCTCAACAAAAACTGTCTCAGCGCGTGGACGTTGATGGGCCACGAGTTTGTGGAACTCAAAAACTCACACGCTGCCATTGAGTCGTACCGCCGGGCCGTTGACATCAACGCCAAGGACTTCAGGGCGTGGTACGGCTTGGGCCAAGCTTACGAGGTGCTAGATATGCACTTGTATGCATTGTACTACTATCAGCGGGCCACCAATCTACAACCAAACGACAAAAGAATGTGGCAGGCCATCGGAAATTGCTACGAGAAGATTGACAAGCTTGAAGATGCGCTCCAGTCGTTCGAAAAGGCTCTTGCAATTGAACGTTTAGGCAAAACCACTGATTCCGAGTTCGACACCGTCAGTGTGGAGCCTCACATTTGCTACAAGTTGGCCGAGATTTCCGAAAAGTTGGGCCGCCACAAGGAAACGTTCAAGTACATGAGAATTTGTTTCGAACAAGAGTACGAGTGGGGAGTGACCGACGAAACATCCAAAGCCAGACTTTGGCTAGCGAGACAGGCATTGGAAAACCAGCATTTTGAAGAAGCATACGAACTTGCAAAGGAGTTCAATTTGAGTAACGCCCACGACGTGGAAGAGGCTCGGGCGATCGCAAAGGAAGCTCGGAATCGGATGACACGGTGACTTAGTTAGAAGGTAATGAGCTACGATTAATGATCATTGATAAATTAATTAGTAAAGTACATGGAATCGGTACCTTGAGATCCCTGTCGCATATTGTCGCTCGTAATGTTGATTAGTAGTGCTTGGACTCTTCCTCCAACCAAGTCAAATCCTTGGTGCTCTTGAGAGGCGAGCAAACTTGCTCGATGCACTGGGCCAAGCCCCTGACCGTGGTCTTGATCTCCTCAGCGGAAATACCGTCGTTGATGTGCAACAACAAGTGGGGGCTTACCACGGGCAAATTTTCCTGCTCGTACACAATCCTCGTTCTGTTGATCAACACGCGGTGCTGGCGAAGAAGCGTGTCGATGATCTTCTGTAGGATGAAACATTCGAGGTAGTAACCTTCGTTGTAGCTGTTCAACTTTTTGGATGGCGTACCAGTGTTGATGAAGGTGGAGTCGCCGTACTCGAAAGGCAAGCCTAAGCGTTCTCTGAAGTCTCGCTTGAAAGCCAAGTGAACAATGGGGTTGGTTCCGTTCGTGACCACCTCAAAGTACTTCAGTTTGGCAAGGGCGCTCCTGAGGGAGTCATGAGCCAACACCACCTTCTTTTGGAAAGACAGAAGCACGGGCGAGCTGCCATCAGACTGGGTGTTTTCCGAGATAATGTGGATGACCTCGGACGCAGCTTTAGCCGAGTAGGGAGGCAATGCGGCACTGAAGACGTATGCTGTGGAGTTGATACGCTGGTGGTGCACCATGGGCCGGACACCGACACAGAAGCCACCGGAGGCGGCGAACGCGTTGGCCAAGGAGCCAATGGTGATGGCGATTTCAGAGCGGGGGACATCGACATGCTCGGGCACACCCCTACCGCAGCGGCCCACCGTGCCGATGGACAAGGACTCGTCCAAGAACAACCGGTACTTGTACTTGTTCTTCAAGGCCACGATCTCGGGCAACTTGCAAAGATCACCGCTGTAGGTGAAGAGCCCCTCGGTGATGATGAATCTTCTGCGCAAGGGCTTTTGCTTGCCGACAATGGGCTCCAACTCGGCCAAGATCTGTTCCAAGTGGTCGATGTCGTTGTGGTCGTACCACTCGACATCACATCTACTGACAATCAAGGCTTTTTGGATGGCAAGGTTGACGCCGGAGTCGACGACGGCCAAGTCGCCTCTTTTCAAGAACGCAGGGATGACGGAGCCGGCCGTGACAAAGTCCTGGCCGTAGAGAATGGCCTGCTCGGTGTTCAAGAACCGAGACAAGTCCTCCTCCAAGCGCACGTGCACGTCCAGGGTTCCGTAGAAGTTTGGTGGGCCACAGGCGCCGACACCGGCCGTCTCAATGACCTCTCTGGCGGCGGCCTTGACCCGGTCGCTGGGGTTCAAGTTGAGGAAGTCGTTGGACGACATGTTGACCACGACGTCCAAGTCGTCGTGGTCCACGAGGCGGATGTGCGAGCTGTTCTCGCCCTTGACGTGGTACTCCTTCAAGCGCCAGCGTTCCAAGTCCGACACGTCGTCGGTGAGTGGCGCCGGTTCCCACTCGGCAATGAGCTCGTCGACTTCTCTCGGAGAAAACTTGGTGATTTCCGACTTGTTCTCCTTGCGCTTGGCCATGAGGAAGTAGTGCACGGCAAAGAGAAAGAGGCCGAACTCAAACACCGACCGGAGCGGGTCGTCCTTGTAGGAGGACTTGATGTATCTGGATATTATGGAGCCGCCTGGAACGCCTTCGAGGAGGTCCAACACGTAGTTGACCTTGGAGGCCACGGTGGCCTCGAGCAACTGCCGTGTTGGCATTGTGTAAAGTTCGGGATTGGCGGACATTGGACCTAGTGGAATGTGGTTGAGAGTGGTCGCCAGGGTAATGTGCATTGCCGGCCCGCGCGTTTTTGCTGGTGTTGAGGTGTGCGGGTGTACTCCTATCCACGTGAGGAATGTAGACATGACGGGTATGTGAGTCTGATAATTTCTTTTTGTTCTGATTTTGGGATTTTACTTCTTTTTTGTGGTTTTCCATTGGGTCCTTTTCATCATATCATATTTCTATCTCTCTTCCTAACCTTTCTTCCATATTCTGGATAACCTCGCTTTCACACTCTGGATTTTGCTGCTCTATCTTCTACGGAATGAACACTCGGCTCACGCCCTCCACGTCCCGCCGGCAGCATACACACCCGTCAATGCCTTTGGCCGCAAGACTCACCCGGCAACCCTCGCAAATGGCAAAACACTTGCATGGCCATGTAATGATCTCCCGTGGCTCGCAGTGGCAAATGACGCAGGTGAACCGCACCTCGAGGTCCGAGTCCGTGCTGTCCACCGAGCCCCGACGGCCACCCTGGCGGCTGCTCAAGATCAACTCTGCTAGCTGCTGCGTCTGGTCGGCGGCGGCGCCCGAGCTGCGGCTGGTGCACGCCTTGAACCGCGACCGAGTCATCATTCCCGATTCGCTGTAGTCGTACCGCAAGTGGTGGTGCAAAACTTCCTTCTCTTCGATGAGCTCCATAAACCCGTCTGCGGTGAGGAGCTCACCCAATGCTGTGGTGATGTCTCTCTGGACCGGCACCCTGCCCGAGAGATTCACCGTGTCGATGTCCTCGAAGTCAGACTCCTCCGACTCCTCGATCACCTGGATCTCAAAGTCAGGAGAATCGTCGGCCTCTTCGAGATCGTGCTGCGTCAAGATTGTGCCATACTCTAGCTCCAACTCGTCGTCGCTGATGTCTGCGAGACTGTACTTTGCTGAGCCTTTCTCCGGCTCCTTGATCATGTGCCGCACGAACAATGGAGCGGACGACTTCAAGGCCTCGAGTCTCTCCTCAGGAGTGGACTCTGATGCACTGTTGCCTCTGAACCTCAGCGTGGCCGAGCGGGCGACCCAGTAGGCGTACGAGATTGCAAGGTCCACCACACGGTTGAGAATCTCTTTGGTGAACATATACCTCAACTTGATCATAGTCGTTTTGTTGCCCGCCATGCGCTCGTGTGTTCCGGTCACCATGCGCCGCGTGGGCGTGGACACCATGTTGCTGTACCCCGAAATGCGGTTTTCCTTGAGGTATTGGAGGAGTTTCTTGCCCCGCAACGAGTCGTTATCGTCTTCCAATGCCGAGAAGTCAAACGCCCGCTGCAACCGCTTCCACATCTTGCGCTCAAACCACGTCTGCTCGGGCATCTGGATCGTGTTGTACTCGGTGATGTAGCTGGACTTGCCGGCCAGAGTCACCGCGATCATGCCGAGGTTGAGAGCTGCCGTGTAGAAGTCCATGTTGAAGCTCAAATTAAGTGTGGAGCTGAAGAATTCTCTGTCTGGGTGGCTCTCTGGGAAGAAGCTCATGAAGTTGAGCTCGTCCATGTTGGCACCTTTGGTGATGACTGCCAACGCAAAGATACCGAAACATACCACCACGCTGAACACGGTGAGCGACAAGCCCAGGTACGTCACGAGAACCGGGAACGGGAACCGGAGCGCCATGCCGCTCACCACACAGCTCACAAAGTACCAGAGAAAGAATATGTTGATGATGGACAGCGGCACCAAACGGTATTTGTTCTGATAGAGCACGGACCCAATTTGGCCCGTGATGTGCTCGGCCAACAGGAGGAGGCACACCATGAGGAGTTGTTCCGTGGGCCGCAAAGCCACGTTGGAGCCTCTGGGGAAGAAAAATCCCGAGCTCATTTCGTGGAGCGACACGGAAAGCTCCAAGAGCGTAATGCCTCCTTCCAACTGAGGCCGTTTTTCGGTGATGGCCGACGCAAACGTCTCCACAAACAGGGAGTAGCATACGGCCAAGAAAACGGGCCAGAACATGTCGCAGGTGGGCCCGAACCGCACCTCGTTGGCGGGCATGGCCATGAATCGGTCTGTAGCGTAGGCCACCGGGTCGTACTGGAAGTATTTGGGCAGTAGCCAGCGGGAAAGCACGGAAGTGCGCCCAGAGTCGAAGTTCTGGCCAATCACGCAAAGCGCCACGAGCACATTGTGGATCTGCTTGAACAACACGTAGGCGGCCAGAAGCCGGAGGATGTTGAGGATGGCTTCCTGGGACAAGGGCAGCTTGCGGATCGCCAGGAACGGGCCCAGGTGGGGATTGGCGGCCATGCGGGAACGGGCCGCCGACGCAATCACCGTGGTCCGGTTGAGCACAAGCGCTACCATCAAGGTGGTGAGGCCGTAGGTGGAGATCACGTACACGGGCAAGATGCCCAAGCGGTTCCAGCTCAAGCCGCCGGCCTCGGCCTCCACGCTCTGTTTCTTGATGGCGTCTGAAAATAGCGTGAGGAGCAGAAACGCCTCTGGCGCCGTGGCGTTGGCCATGGTGGTGTTGGTGGACATGGTGAAACCGGTGAGTTGCAACTTGCGAGTCACATGATGCGAACTGTGGAGTCGTAAGGGGTACCGAAATGGAGAAAACAGAAAGGATTCGGAATGAATTGAGCTTGGTTTTGTTTGGATCATAGTCTTTCTACATGATCATGGCTTCCCACGATTGTCTGAATAGATTTCATGGAGCATGGCCGTAGAATATCTTCGTATTGAAGGATCACCTACTCGAGGCTCATGTTCGGACAGGTCATTATCCTGGAGGTGAGGTAGTATCTTGCGATTAATTTTGTGAATTATTGATTGAGTCAATGACAAAATTCAGATCAATTTGGTCCATATCACTGACTTTGAATTGACTGTTCTAAGCTGTAGCTAATGACCTGTACTACAGGTATCTAACTAGAAAAGAGAGAATCTTGCGGTAATGAGTCTTCGCTCGCCATTGAATTTAATCGTTTTGACCTACTGCAGTTCTATTCTCTGTCCCAACTATTTTGTTCAACCAGCTTGAGGTATTAGATCTCAATCACATTTTCCACTTTCGCTGGGCCGCACCCAAATCCAACCAAACTCACCTCCTCCACAAAAATTCAAAACACAAAAAAACAAGCCAAAAATCGACGAACACTCTGTTCTTCATTGAATCTACACCAGAATAACACTTTCTTCTTCTTATCTCCTCACTAATTTCTTCAACCTCTCCGAACCAACCTCCACCACTGTCTCCTGCAGACAACACACTCACTACAGATGCTCATCTACAACTACACCACCACCACTTTCCACCATGCCTCCCAAACCGCCGCCGCCACAAAAAGCCAATGGCGGCAGGAAAGCACCCGCACCGCCGCCTCCGCCGCCTCGTGCCGGCGCCCCAGCCCCGATGCGAAGACCCGTGGCGCCGCCACCTCCTCCTTCAAGAGCAGCACCTCCACCAGTGAATTCCACGTCCAGGGTGCCACCACCTCCGCCACCAGTGAGAGCACGCCCACCCCCTACGGCGGAACCTCCGCGGAAAATGCAAAAGACAGAGCTTCCAGGCAGCGTCTCCACGGAACAGCTCGAGCTCCGCAAGCGGACATGGCTCCAAGTGCAGAAAACACGCTTCCGGGATACCACCACCAAGAGCCACAAGACCAACAGCACCGTTTCGCGGCCCATGAAAAGCGAGATGCCCCCGGAGCATCTACGAAAGATCATGTTGGACCACGGCGACCTCTCCAGCAGGAAAGTTGCCTCTGACAAGCGTGCCCACTTGGGTTCGCTCAAATACATGCCTCATGCATTGCTCAAACTCCTTGAAAACATGCCCCAGCCATGGGAATCCTCCAGAGAAGTGCGTGTGCTCTACCACATCACGGGCGCCATTACATTTGTCAACGAGATCCCCCGGGTCATCGAACCAGTATACACCGCCCAGTGGGCCACCGCTTGGATAATGATGAGAAGAGAGAAGAAGGACCGTCGGCTTTTCAAAAGAATGAGGTTCCCACCGTTCGACGACGAAGAGCCCCCCATGGACTGGATGGACAATCTTGAGGACGCCACATTGCCAGCAGCTGTCCAGTTGGACCCAGAAGAACACCCCAACCTCGAAATCCTCGAGTGGTTGTACGACGAAAAACCCCTTCTCGATACGGGTTCCGTCAATGGCGACTCTTACAAGCTGTGGCAGTTGGACATCGCCACCATGGCCACCTTGTACAACTTGGCCCAGCCTCTTTTGCCACACGTGACCGACTCCAACTACTACTTTCTCTTCAACAAAGAGGCGTTCTTCACTGCCAAGAGCTTGAACGTGGTGGTCCCTGGTGGACCCAAGTACGAGCCTTTGTACAAGGACAAGATCAACAACAAGGACTTAGAGGACTATACGGAATTCAATTCCATTGACAGAATCATCTTCAGATCCCCGCTCAGAACAGAGTACAAGGTCGCCTACCCGTTTTTGTTCAACTCTTTCGTGAAGAATGTCACGGGCACGTGGTTCCACGAGCCCATCAACAACTACGTCAAGGAAGCAGATGACATCGATACCGACATGTCGGAGAAACCGGCTTTTGTCTTCCGCTCAGCATACAACCCGATCATTCCACATAATTTCTCGACAACAAAACGAGAGTCGAGTTTGCGGGACTTTGATCTTGACGATGTGGAGGTTCCCGCTGGCTTCCAGCCACTCATGGCCCAGGACCGGGACGAAACTCCGATTCCGCTCGCTCCGCAAAACACAGCATCTGCTCTCAACTTGTGGTGGGCTCCGTACCCGTTCAACCGCCGCTCTGGAAGTACCGTGAGAGCACAAAATGTGGCACTCGTGAAGGCGTGGTACAAGGAGAGACCACCAGCTGGTGCACCCACCAAGATTCGCATTTCCTACCAGAAGCTTTTGAAGAGTTACGTGATGAACGAGTTGAAAAACCCACCGGGATCAAAAGTGAACTCCAAGGCAGCCAACCAGAAGAAAGTGCAGCTTCTCAAAAGTTTGAAAGCAACAAAATACTTTCAGCAGACCACCATCGACTGGGTCGAAGCCGGGCTTCAGATCTGCCGGCAGGGCCACAACATGCTCAACTTGTTGCTTCACAAGCGTGGACTCACGTATTTGCACCTCGACTACAACTTCAACTTGAAGCCAACCAAGACCTTGACCACCAAGGAAAGAAAGAAATCGCGGTTTGGTAACGCATTCCACCTCATAAGAGAGCTTTTGAGAGTCATCAAGATCATCGTCGACTCGCATGTGCAGTTCCGTCTTGGAAATGTCGATGCCTATCAATTGGCCGATGGTATCTACTACATCCTCAACCATTTGGGACAGTTGACCGGAATCTACAGGTACAAGTACAAGGTCATGCACCAGATCAGAGCCTGTAAGGATCTCAAGCATGTGGTCTATGCAAATTTCAACCAAAAGATTGGAAAAGGTCCAGGTTGTGGTTTTTGGCAGCCAGCATGGAGAGTGTGGCTCTCGTTCATCAGAGGTACCATTCCTCTCCTCGAGCGTTGGCTTGGAAATCTTTTGGCCAGACAGTTTGAAGGCAGACGCAGTAACGACGTCGCCAAAACCGTCACCAAGCAAAGAATCGACTCCTACTACGACTTGGAGCTTCGTGCCCAGGTCATGCATGACATCATGGATATGATCCCAGACAACTTGAAGCAAAACAAATCAGCCGTGATTCTTCAGCATTTGAGTGAAGCCTGGAGATGTTGGAAGGCCAACATTCCATGGAAAGTCCCCGGCTTGCCCAAACCCATCGAAAAAATTATAGAGCATTATATCAAGGGCAAGGCCGACGGCTGGATCTCCATTGCCCACTACAACAGAGAGAGAATCAGAAGAGGTGCTACGGTCGAGAAGACCGTGGTGAAAAAGAACCTCGGAAGACTTACCCGTTTGTGGATAAAGAACGAGCAAGAAAGACAAGAGGATTTCGCGAAGAACGGTCCGTTTGTCTCACCCGACCAGGCCGTCATTGTGTTCCAAACTATGGTGAACTGGTTGGAGAGCCGCCGCTTCAACCCTATCCCGTTCCCACCCATTTCATACAAGCACGATACCAAGTTGTTGGTTCTCGCTTTGGAAAACTTGAAGGAGAGCTACAATGCCAACTCGAGATTGAACTCGGCCCAAAGAGAAGAGCTCGCTTTGATCGAGCAGGCCTACGACAATCCAAACGAATGTTTGGCTCGGATCAAAAAGTTTTTGTTGACTCAGCGGATTTTCAAGGAAGCCGGTTTGGAGATGATGGACCACTACAGCCATTTGGTGCCCACGTATGCCGTGGATCCGCTTGAAAAAATCACAGACGCATACTTGGACCAGTATTTATGGTACGAGGCCGATAAGAGACAACTCTTCCCCAATTGGGTCAAACCTTCGGATGGCGAAATTCCACCGTTGTTGGTGTACAAATGGTGTCAAGGTATTAACAATCTTGACAATGTGTGGAGTACATCTAACGGTGAGGCCAACGTCATGTTCCAGACCTCGTTGCACAAGTTCGCCGAAAACATCGATTTCACGATGCTCAACCGACTCATTCGTCTAATTGTCGATCCTAACATCGCTGACTACATCACATCCAAGAACAATATCGGTCTCACCTACAAAGATATGAACCATGTGAACCAGCTCGGATTGATTAGAGGACTTCAGTTTTCCTCGTTCGTGTACCAGTACTATGGTTTGGTCATCGATTTGTTAATTTTGGGTTTGGATAGAGCCGCTGAGTTAGCAGGGCCGGTCCAGCAACCAAACACGTTCTTGCAATTTGCCGATAGAAAGACAGAAACTGCAAGTCCCGTCAGATTGTACATGCGGTATTTGGACAAGATCTACATGTTCTTCCGTTTTGACAGAGAGGATGCCCAGGAGTTGGTGGAAGACTACCTTTCCCAAAACCCAGATCCAAACAACGAGAACATCGTTGGGTACAACAACCACAAGTGCTGGCCTCGGGATGCAAGAATGAAGTTGATGAGATCAGACGTCAATCTCGGCAGAGCCGTCCACTGGGAGATTTCCGGAAAAGTGCCCAGCTCATTCACCGAAATGAGATGGGAAGACACTTATGCATCAGTGTACTCGCCTGAGAACCCCAATCTTCTTTTCTCCTTGTGTGGATTTGAAGTTCGGATTCTCCCAAAGATCCGAATGGTCGAGGACCTGTCCTCACAAGAAGGTGTTTGGGATCTCATTGACCAGCGAACCAAAGAGAGAACGGCCAAGGCATTCCTCCAGATCACCAAGGAGGATGTGGACAAGTTTGAAAACAGAATCCGCCAGATTTTGATGTCCTCAGGCTCGGCCACTTTCACGAAGGTCGCTGCCAAATGGAACACTTCTCTCATTTCACTCTTCGCATACTACAGAGAAGCCATTGTCGGCACGGAATCGATCCTTGATGTTCTTGTTAAGTGCGAGACCAAAATCCAGAATAAGGTCAAGATGGGCCTCAATTCCAAAATGCCTCTGAGATTTCCACCAGCAGTTTTCTATACTCCTAAAGAGCTCGGAGGTTTGGGTATGTTGAGTGCTTCTCACATTTTGATTCCAGCCGCTGACTTGAAGTGGTCCAAACAAACAGACACAGGCATCACTTACTTCAGAGCTGGAATGACACACCAAGAAAGCAGGATGATTCCAACCATTTTCCGGTACATCACCACTTGGGAGAACGAGTTCCTTGACTCTCAGAGAGTTTGGGCAGAGTATGCCATCAAAAGACAAGAGGCAGCCGAGCAAAACAGAAGACTTACATTTGAAGATATGGAAGCAAGCTGGGATCGTGGTTTGCCCAGAATCAGCACTTTGTTCCAAAAGGACAGACAGACTTTGGCTTACGACAAGGGCCACCGGGTCAGACGAGAGTTCAAGCAGTTCAGTTTGGCCAGGTACAACCCATTTTGGTGGACAAACAACCACCACGACGGCAAACTCTGGAATTTGTCCGCGTACAGAACCGATGTCATCCAGGCTCTCGGCGGAATCGAGACAATTCTCGAACACACATTGTTCAAGGGTACTGGTTTCGATTCTTGGGAAGGTTTGTTCTGGGAAAAGGCATCTGGATTCGAGGATTCGCTTAAGTTCAAGAAGTTGACCAACGCTCAAAGATCTGGTTTGAGTCAGATTCCAAACCGTCGGTTCACGTTGTGGTGGTCACCCACGATCAACAGAGCCAACGTGTATGTGGGTTTCTTGGTGCAACTTGACTTGACCGGTATCTTCTTGCACGGAAAGATCCCCACGTTGAAGATCTCTCTCATTCAGATTTTCCGGGCCCACTTGTGGCAGAAAATCCACGAGAGTTTGGTCCAGGACCTTTGCCAGGTGCTTGACAAGGAGTTGGAAGTCTTGAGAATCGACTCCGTCGAAAAACAGGCCATCCACCCCCGGAAGTCGTACAAGATGAACTCGTCCACCGCCGACATCGTCTTGACCAGTACATACAAGTGGAACGTGTCCCGGCCGTCGCTTTTGCACGACACTAACGACTCCTTCGACAACACTACCGCTTCCAAATACTGGCTCGACGTGCAATTGAGATACGGTGACTACGACTCTCACGATATCGCCAGATACACCCGGGCTAAGTTCTTGGACTACACATCCGACAGTACCAGCACCTACCCATCTCCGACCGGTGCCATGGTGGGTGTGGATCTCGCCTACAATGTGTACGATGTGTACGGAAATTGGTTTTCGGGCATGAAGCCCTTGATGCAGAATGCTATGAAGGAAATCATGAAGGCCAACCCTGCGTTGTATGTTTTGCGAGAGCGTGTCAGAAAGGGCTTGCAGTTGTACCAATCGCAGCCCCAGGTGGCGTTGTTGAACTCGTCCAACTACGCCGAATTGTTCAACAATGAGACGCAGCTTTTCATCGACGACACAAACGTGTACAGAGTGACGGTGCACCGTACCTCCGAGGGTAACTTGACTACCAAGCCAATCAACGGTGCAGTGTTCATGCTCAACCCAAAGACCGGCCAGTTGTTCTTGAAGATCATCCACACCCTGGTGTGGGCCGGCCAAAAGAGATTGGGCCAGTTGGCTAAGTGGAAAACGGCAGAAGAAGTTGCGGCGTTGGTGAGATCGCTTCCACGTGAGGAGCAGCCCAAGCAGTTGATTGCCACGAGAAAAGGTGTGCTCGATCCGCTCGAAGTGCACATGCTCGACTTCCCCAACATTACCATTCGCTCCTCCGAGCTCCACCTTCCCTTCGCCGCTGCTTTGAAGGTCGACAAGTTGGCAGATGTGGTGATCAAGGCCACTGAGCCTCAGATGATGCTCTTCAATTTGTACGATGACTGGCTCGAGCACATCTCCTCGTACACGGCATTTTCCAGAATCATCTTGTTACTTCGTGCGTTGGGCATCAACCAAGAACGGACCAACCTCATTTTGAGACCGGACGCCAGCGTCACCACCCAGAGCCATCACTTGTGGCCGACATTTTCCGACCTGCAGTGGATCGACGTCGAGACCCAGTTGCGGGACTTGATTTTGAATGACTACGCAAAGAAGAACAACGTCAACATCCAGTCGTTGACTCAATCGGAAATCCGGGACTTAATCTTGGGACAGGAGATCCGGGCACCTTCCGCCAAGCGTCAAGAAATTGCCAACGTGGAGAATGGCAGCAAGGAGTCGGAAATGGCCAACGCCAACCAGCAGCTCACCGCCTTGAAGACCACTACCCAAAATGTGCACGGTGAAGAAATCACCACAATCACTACTACCAATTACGAGCAGCTGGACTTCAGCTCGCAGAACGAGTGGAGAAACCGGGCTATCGCGGCCAACAACCTCCATCTTCGGACGAAAAACATCTACGTCTCTTCAGACGACTTTGTCGACGACGACAGCAACACCTATATCATGCCCAAGAACATCCTTAAAAAGTTCGTGCAAATTTCCGACACCCGGACGCAGATTGGTGGCTTCATTTATGGATCGTCGCCCGCTGACAATCGCCAGATCAAGGAGATTAGGGCTATTGCGCTCGTGCCTCAGCTTGGAAGCACACACTCCATCCAGTTCCCCAAAATCATTTACGACAAGAGCAAAAACGACTACTTGCAGGGGTTGGAGCTTCTCGGCTGGATCCACACGCAGAGCCACGACTTGAACATGTTGAGTTCCATTGACGTCACCACAGTGGCCACGTTCATGAAGAACAATCCAAAGGACTGGAACAAGGAAATGACCTCGTTGACCGTTTCCTTCACACCAGGTTCCGTGACATTGACCGCGTACACCGTGTCCGAAGAAGGATACGAGTGGGGTGCCAACAACAAGGATATGCTCTCGAACGCTCCCGCCGGGTTCCTGCCATCCTTCAGTGAGAAGCGCCAGTTGATTCTCACAGACCGTATCGTGGGAGGATTCTTGGTGCCGGACGACAGCATATGGAACCACTCTTTCATCGGTCCGGTCTGGGATCCAAATGGTGCCTTTGACTTGAAGTTTGACTTGCCGCTCCCATTCTATCACGAGTTGCACAGACCACTTCATTTCACAAATTTTACAGAGATCGAGGGTAACGAGTTAGAGGCAAACCAAGAGAACAATTTTGCGTGATCCTGTCAACTAAGAAGTTTATACCGTCCCATTGCATATACATAATTACCAGTGACGAACAGAAATGATGTGGTCCTCGATCGCCAAGAGAAGCTTTCTCAAGTCGGTTCTCGAGACGTTCTCGCGTAGCAAAAGTAGCTCCAACGAGTTTTTTCCGTTCATGTACTTAAGAAGCTTGAAAAACACTGCCGCCAACTCTGGCGAGAGCGTGCACTCGTCGTAAATGATCTTGTTGATCCATCTTCTCTCGAGACTGGACGCTCTTCCGGGATCCACCAATATGGTGTCGCCGTCGTCTTCGAGCACAATATTTGGGAATGCCGAAGTCGCCTCCAACTGTTTGTGGAGACGGTCAATTTCTTCGTCGACGTTGCTTTTCTTGTCGGTTTCGTCCCCTGCTTCTGTCCGTTTCGACGAATTGTCAACTGAGATCTGAACTTTGTTCTCGGTGGCAGGGGTCACCGTCTCCTTGTCACGGGCCCGTTTCTTTGGTGCACGGCCCAATTCCGTTTCGAGCTCTTCCTCCACTTTCATCTTCACTCTCTTCGAGACCTTGAGCCAGATGTACGTGTGAAGCTGTGTCACGTAGCCATGTCTGACCAACCAGGCCAATGCTAGTAAGTACAAGTCCTTGTGGTCTTTTGAAGGAATGATGGATGCAAATTGGCGAGGCTTTTTGGAGCGGGAAGAGAGGAGATGTAAGAACAGTGGCAAAGACGGCGTCGAAGGGAATTTTTGGTTGAAGCGGGCAATGTCCCGATGGAATTTTGTGGCTATGGGCGCCATAGGAGAAACAATGTAGATGGCCCTTGTGTTCAAAGGAGGGATCACCCGGGCCCGTCTCCAGTATACCAAGTGCACGGCAAAAGTTTTGATTTCGCCAATGTCCAAAACAGCCTTCCCGTCAGATTGCGCCTTGAGTCTGGCGGCAATCTTGACGAGCGACTCGGTGGGCCTCACCATGCGGATGAACTTGGCAATAGAGGAGTTCAGATCTGCCCGAATGTCCTTGATGATGACCTCAGGATCGTCCCAGAGTAGAAGTGCATGGTGAATGATGTCGTCGGCGCTGGAGCGCAGGTCCTCGTCGTCCAGAGCCTCGTCCTGATTGTCGGCCGTGGAGTCGGCTAAACCCAAGATCACGTCCATGAGGTTTTTGTTGCTGTACCTCGTGGTTTCACCAATGTTGAGCAACCCGGAGTTGCCGAGACAGTTGGCGGTGGAGGAGAGGTACAGGCCTGGGATGTAGGGCACGGTGGTTTCTGGAAGCGAGTGGAACTCCATCTTGATCGGGATCTGAAACGACCGGAGCTTGTTGTTAATAGACAAATTGGCGATTTTCAGCGCCGAAATGCAGTCGAAGCACTCGGCCACCATCTTGCAAAGCAGCGATTTGGCCAAAAGGTGCTGAGTCATGGAGATTTCCAGGGCGAGCTCCAGCTTTCTCCACTCTTCCTTCAACTTGGAGATAGCCCGCACCTGGCTCCACACGTAGTCGTGTTTGTGCTGCTCATAGCGTAGCACGAGCGAAAGTTTCGAGATCACGTTGTAGAACATCTCGTCCACGCGGTAGTTACGCTCCATGTCTGGAGGGTTCATGATGAACACCAAGTTGAACATGCTCATGGTAGGGGCCGAATTGCCCGAGTCCTCGTCGTCGGAGATGCGTTCTTCCAAATCACTGTGCTCACTGCGAGACGTGGCAATGGTAGGTTGCCGTTTCCTGGCCCGCCAGGTTCCGTCTGGGTTGACATGCACCGGTAGTCCCAAAAACACCATGTTTTCGAGCATCACATCGAAACGGCGGTTGCACATGGCACGAGGCGGGCAGAGCATCTCGCTGAGGTGGTCTGTTTCGAAGCCCAAGATCGTGGTGGCCTCGGCGGGTTCAGCCGCTGCGTTCTTGGGAGCTTTTTCCTTTTCCTGGCTTCGGTACTCCTCTCGGGCATCAAGAAACGTCATGATGTCGAACTTCGATCGGAGGTAGTAGTCCGGATGATTCACGTCCCACGTGTTGTCCCGCCTTAGGTCCTTGTCGTCCTCTGCCTCGTAGTCTTCGTCATCGATCTCATCATCGGATGGGGCATCTTCGTCCACCCGAGAGAGTTTTTTTGTGCTGAGTTCGGGCGGGTAGTGGAAGATGATCTGGGGCCCGCTGTGGGTACTGACCGCCAACGCAATGCCCACAAGCGAAGGATTCGGGAGGTTGTAGGACATGTTGGTGTCGCACTAAGAAACTCACTTCGCAGTATCTCACTACATTGTACACCTACTTACTGATGTGGGGTAACTACGATAAATTCATTTGAACAACAATGACTTCAATTTGAATGACTCAGTGATTTACTCAGTTTTCCAGTGATAGGTCATAACGTTTTTTGTGCTCCCGGGGTGTGAGAGTATGTGTTATCGAAGCTGATCGAACAGATAAGTCTCACAGTTATTCTCACAGATACGAATGAAAACATCTATATCGAATTTTTTTTCGACAGACAGAGACTTTCCTATCAGTGACAACTGCACCTACTATCATTGTATAAACTGTTTTCAAAGGCATATCATTGATTCATATCGACTACATCTTGTGGTTGCGCTCCTTCCGGGCCATCTCCACAAACTTGGCCTGGGGAATACCCTCGATCCATCTGTTGAAACCCACAATGGACTCCTTGGCACTGGCAGACATAATCAAGGTGTCTCTGTTGGCCTTGAGAAGCTGCTTGTTGGCAAAGATGGAGGGCTCGTACAATCCGTCGAACTTACCCTTCACGTCCTCGAAAACGGTCTTGTTGAAGTCCTCGGTGGACAAGTTCTGGCCGTTGTAGGTCTTGTTGAAGAAACCCAACTTGTTCAAGTCCTGACCGGAGACGGGCTTGGCGAAAAGCAAGGCCTCGGCAGATTTGGACCAGCCCAATCTCAAGAACAACGTGGCCGAGGTGGCACCCTCACAGACCAAGCCCAAGTTGGAGAATGGAGCCAAGAGGTTGACCTTTTCTTCGTCCACGGCGTAGACCAAGTCACACAAGGCCACCAAGGCACTGGACAAACCAATCACTGGGCCGTTGAGCGCAGCAATCAACACCTTCTTGTGGTTGTGGCACAAGTCCGTGAGGTACACGTTTCTACCCGTGAAGTTCTGGAGCCAGTACTCGTGGGAGAACACGACCTCAGGGTCACCGTTAACCAAGGACTTGTCTGAGAAGTTGGCACCGGCAGAGAAGTATCTTCCTGTGGACTGGATGATAGTGCACACCGTGTCTTCCTCGTCGTCAGCCTCCTGGAGCAATTTGCACAATTGGAGGTACTGCTTTCCGTCCAAAGCGTTCAACTTGTTTGGGATGTTGAGGGTGATGACCGTGATGCGGTCCTTGACCTCGTACAAGATGGTTTCGTCGTCACTCATGATAGAAGTTTTGGTGATGGAATTTCAAGCTCAATTGAACAAATAGATCGAATGATCGGATCAATTGACTCTGTGGAAATTGAGATAGCAGCGATGGAATGTGCGGACAGGCCCTTTATATGGGAAGTGCGGGGGGATGGCCCGAGGATCGCGTCGGTCCTATAGGGGTGGTGAAAAGTAGGAGAGAAAAAAGGAAATTTTGTGTACAAATAGGTCTGTTTTTGTGATAAGTTTTTCAGCTCCTTTATTGGTTTGTGATTCTTTCGTCGCTACTCGAAACTATCCGGTTTTGAGGACTATTCACCTCCCTTACTGTCTATCTCTCACTCTCGGTAATTTGAGCCGCGCGAACACATGCACTGCACCAATTCTTCCAGCGGCCAAGTCCTCAAACCTAGAAAGGCGGAGATAACTTTAGTTGCCTGCACAATTTTAGGCCGACTGCCGGTAGGTGGCAAAACGAATAAACGAGCGCCGAAGAAAATTGTTTTCAAAAATTGAATATTTTAGTAAACTTGCCCATTTCTGATCGTAATTGAAGAGGCTGGTAAAAGATCAATACCCACCATCAATAGCCAATCGCTCGAAATATTTCATAGTACAGAACCACTGTAATTCCGTTATTTCTCAAGAAAACGGTCCGCAAGGATAAACTCTTTCGGAGTTGTGCCGACTAGCTACCGATGCATACTGTCAAGCCGAAAAGAGGAGATCGGAGATAGTCGGTTCAATGTGATAATCGATGCGGAGAATTGCAAAGACATCCGAAAACTCGAAAAAAGAACTTTCACCTGAAAATCATCATCATAACTTTTCTTCATAGGTTCTTTGCTCAGGTAGCCTGTTGGCTGCTCGCACCCGTGCACCAGACACTTATCCTCAGCTTCACCGCCTACTTACAAACAACATGTCGTTAACTGTGGTTCGGCCAGAGGTCACTTCGGCCCGGCCAGTTTACTCTCGTTTGCGGGCCCCAGTGCAATTCCAGCCTCCAGATGAGTCCAAGATCTTTCCAGACGACTTCAATTCGAAAGTTCCCTACTTCGTTTGGGATAACCGCCCCAAGGTACTCGTCAACCACTTGGCAGCGCTTTGGAATTACCCGTCGTCGTACCAGCTCATTTCCAAAATGACAAAAAACACAAAGCTCCCAAAACTGGAGCTTTTGTCAACGACAGACAAGGAACTCAATGCGCTTTTAATCCAAGAACAACTCGTGCTATCCTCAGACGCCAGCACCAGATTGTTCTACATGGACTTGGGCCTTTTGCACCAGATTTTGACCGACGATGAATTTTTATTTGGCCAGAACGACAAAAAACAGCCGCTGGTCCGGAAGTACCCTGCCGTTCCTGAAGACGAAATCGTCAATATCTCGCAGGTGTTTCCCAACTACGGAGCCGCCCAGGTTCTCCCCATGAACCACGCATCTTTCCTTGCTCTCAAGCCGGCTACAAAGTTGCAGATAAGCAAAAACGACGGCACGTTCAGGCGCATCTACGGCGGCTCGCTCAGTGCCTTTGAGCGTGAACAGCTTCTCCAGACCAACGACTACGCTCTGTATGAAATTGCCAAAAGCAGCGACAACGAATCAGCAGCCACGAAGAAGCCGTTGAACCGCAAAAACAAAACAGGCACGGTGGATCCCAACCAGCTCGATGTCACGGAAAATATCTTGCCGGGCAGCGGAAACATCCCCGAGTTCAACGTCAACCCAATCAGCAAAGTGCCCAACTATTACGTCAAAAACTCGATGAGCAGCTCCCAATACAGTGCATTGTTCAACCCGGAAATCCCTCACCTCAAGGATTTGCAGTTCAACTACAAGGACTCGGGCAAGATAGCGTCGCTGCTCCACCTGTTCTTGTCTCCAGCGGAA
Organism: Metschnikowia lopburiensis (nom. inval.); assembly: GCA_030563105.1. Taxonomy (NCBI): domain Eukaryota; kingdom Fungi; phylum Ascomycota; class Pichiomycetes; order Serinales; family Metschnikowiaceae; genus Metschnikowia; species Metschnikowia lopburiensis (nom. inval.). The sequence continues at coordinate 46,264 of JAKUBC010000016.1, forward strand.
CACGAAAACCTCCACTACAGATACTACTACTACAAGAGCTATCGGGGACCCGGATCGGGAAATTACAAGGATGCAGCCTTGGTGAACAAGATTAATCGCATAAACCGCTTCACTCCGGAAACTGCTCCTACTTCCAACGACATCACCCACTTGTCGGCCGGACGGGTTACAAAGCCGAGACGAAAATATGTCGACCGTAACATAAAGGGCTTGGTCCATGAGTTTTATTCGGATGACAACGTACAGATTGTCACCGAGCGGCAGCGCCGGTTTACGGAAGACTTCACCAACATTGAGATGTTGCACAACACGGTTCAATTCAACTTCTTGGTGAACGCTTACAGCGACGTGGCTACAGACACGTGGAAAGCATACTACAAGTTCAAGACCACCGACCTCGAGAAGTTGTACCTGAATGAAATCGCCACGCGGCGGAACATGCGGAAGGCAGAGCTTCTAGCGGAGGCTGCAGCCAGACAGAAGGAGTCTGCAGTGCCAGTTGTTCCTTCACCGGAATTGAGCAATTTGCTCAAGCCGGACGTGTCGCTCCGGTTCCTGCTTCCTAGTGACCACGTTGAAATCATGGAGAAATTGCCTCTTGAGTTGAGAGGACAGAGCGACGACCCCGAGCAGGCGTTGAGCCGGCCCATTCGCTACGTGACGCAGTATCTTGACAAGAGCACGCCGCACTTGTTGAACCAGGTGGAGGTGGTGAAGGTGCCTAACGCCAACGCGATTGCGTGGGACAATATCAGGAAGTACCGGAAGTTGTAGACTTGCGGTTGGGAAAAGATTGAGTGTACATTCATGGAAATAAAGAGTTGTATATTAATTGTTGGATACAGTGTACAGGTGGCAGCAGCTGCGAAGATGCGACAGTGGGTTGGTGACCATGAGAAGGTGACCGTGAGAGATGACAGCGAGAACAACCATAATGTACCAGGAGCTACTCATCCTCAAAGATATCGAATCCCTGAGAGCTGTCCGGAGTGTAGTCGCCCATGGTGAAGGTTTTGCCCATGCTGTGCGCTAGTAGCTTGTTTGTGAGCGAGTAGTTGACAGGGACTGTCTCGGCCAGCGAGAAGTCCAACTTGCGGGGCTTGAAACGCATCTGTTCCTGGGTGAGCTGCTCCAACCTCCGTTCGCCCGTGGTGTGGTTGATGGTTTCCATGTGCGTAGAGAGGTCGACGTTGCGCCGAAGAGGCTGGCTCGTGGGCGGAGCGGGCCCCACAAACGGGTTGGGCATGTTGTACCGCTTGATGTGCTTGAGCTGTTCCACGGGGACGATCTGGACGGAGTCAGAAAACGTGTCGAACGTGGGCTGCTGGTTGATGGAGTGTGGCGGCGGCGTGGACGGGGCGGCGGCACGGGCCGGGGTCTGGGGAGTCGGTGTCAGCGGAAGAACCGGGGACAGCTGTTTACGTGCTGGCCACGGCGCCGTTTCATATTTGGGCACGATCTCCACCGCGTCTGCGAGACCAGCGGCTAGTGGCGACGCGTCGGCCGTTTCAGACGCCTCTTGCAAAGCCGCCGTCAAGCCCCGAGAGCGAGTGGATGGCTCGGGGTTAAAGATCGAGGTTTTGGCGGTTCGACTCGTCGTCAGCGGCGTGGGCAAGAAAACAGCCAAGCCTGGAAGTGCCAGCGGCGACTGAAGTTCCGACACCAGGTCCGATTTGAGCCCTGTGCCGGGTTTTGATCCCAGGGTCGATGCTGATTTGGCGCTCGAGGGAGAAGCCATGGGAGGCTTGTGGGGCGGCGTGTCGAAGGGCGATTTCGGGTTTTTGAGAATTGCATCTCTGCGAACCACGGACTTGGGCGTATACGGGTGGGCCGCTCTGGGCCGCCGGGGCGGCGTGGAAGGAGCCAGATCCATGGTGTGGGATTAGATGAGAGGTGGATCCACGCGATATATGGTGAGGTGCACGGGTGCAAGAGGAGAGAACACAAAGGAGAACCAACAGACGACTTCCTATGAGTATAATTTTTTTAACTTTTGCTCAACATTTGCTCAACATTTGCTTAACATTTGGCATTTGAATTGAAGTTGAAAAATTGATGGGCATTGCTTTTGGAAGGTACGGTGGCTGAGAACTGTGGAGAAAGATTCGATCGAATGAGGGAGTCTATGGTTCTGAGAGTGAAATCACGATAGAAGTTCAATTGATCATCTTTCTGGCTCTTTTTTTGTTTGCTTACGTGAGCTTTCGATTTTTTGTTTTTTGTTTATTTTCTCTTTTGGATGCTGGTTGGATAGGTGCACAGGCATTAGACTGAGCATAGTCTAGTTCTGCTAAACAATAGGGTCAAATTCCACTAGCCCAAGCCAATTTCCCAATCCAATCAGTTCAATTTCTCTCATAAATATTCCACATTCCCAAGTGGCCTCGAATTTTTTCTGGAATTCTCCGCCTTGAACTCGTCATTCTTCAACTAAACAGTCCGGTATACGGTACCAGACACGTTAACTGCAAAAGCACCGATCCAGACGATCACCGTGACAGCAACCGCCAAGCCACGACAGCCACAAACCCGAATCAGACCCATCCACACACATAACGAAACTCAGCCAACCACACAATGTCCTTCGCCGAGAGTTTTTGGACCGCCGACTACAGAAAGGGCCACCAGACGCTTTTCGAGGAACTCTATGAGGGTATCAAGGAAAACGAGGACTTCATCGCCTTGTTCACCAGACGAATGGAGCTGGAGTTGCAGCACGGCCGCCTGCTCCAGGCCATCCCGACCTCCACCCGGCTCTTGAGCAAAAGACACACCAACGAGGACTACGTATCCACCATCAAGAATGCATTTGAGGAACTCAGCATCACCTTCGCCAGCCAGGGCGACGTGCACGTGCAGATCGCCGAAAACATCCGGGAGTTGGTGTTGGAGCCGTTTACTAAATGGTGTGCCGAACACGAGCAACGGGTGGGGTACCTGGAGCTGGTGATCGACGAGAAGTACAAGCAGTACAGCACCAGTGAACAGGCATTGAAGAAGTTGGAGAAGAAGTACTTCAACAAATGTCGCATGGTGGAGGAGTTCAAGTCTCATTATTCTGAGGACGAGTTGAACGAGTCCATGGCTGAACTGGCAGAAGACCTTCTGCAACTCAGTGACCAGGACCCAGAAGCTCCTGGTGCCTCGACAACATACACATTTGGCCCGTCGCTGTACGACCGCTCCACCACCGTCAAGTTGCTCTCAGACATCCTTTACAATGTGGAGTTGAAGTCCCACAAAGTGCCGATTTTGGGCACCTACCACAACGTCACCACCGGCAGCGCCATCACCCAGTGGCTCTTGGACAACTTACCCGACCTCAACAACAACGTGGCTACTGCTGAAGCGTTCGGTCAAGGCTTTGTCAACAATGGGTTTATCCGCATGGTGGGGTCCATGAGCGGCAGCAAGAACTTCATCAACTCGTCGCAGTTCCACTACCAGTGGAAACCAGCGGTGTTTGAGCTCACCAAGATCTCCGAGTTTGACTTATCTAAGCTGGCCAAAAACGCCAACTACGACCCAATTGCGGCCCTGGGCAGCAGAGCCAGCCAGTTATCGAACTACTTCGAAGACGTCAAGCAGGCAATTGGTGTCACCACCGTGGACTTCAACGACAAGTCGCAGTACGCCAAGCTTGTGCGTGAAGTCAACACGTTGGACGACCAGTACTTCGAGACAACCAAGTCGTTGGACTTGGTGCGGTGTGACTTCGAAGAGGCCGTCATGGACCACCTCACGTTCATGCAAAAATGCGAGTTGGACCGGTTGAAGGCACTCAAGAAGGTTACTTTTGATTTCATCAGCGTGTTTTCGAACAAAATCAGCACTTTGAAGAACACCAGCGACGTGCTTCTTCTCGTGGAGGAAACCATTCATCCAGCCAGCGACTTGAAGTTCTTGGTGGAGAACTACGCCACGGGCAAGTTCCAGCCACACGTCACGCTTTACGACAACTACTACAACTCCAACATCAAGCAAACTTTTGGTGTGGACCTCAACACGAAGGCCCGGTTGGACAAGAAGGTGGTGCCTCTCTTGGTGCAGGTGCTTCTTTCTCATTTGGACTCGGTCTACCCTGAACTCGAAAACGACGAGCAAAGAACTGACCTTTGGACGAAGCCAATCCACTTGTCGAAAGTGCACCAGCTCCGCTTCAAGTTGAACGACTTGAGCGACTTGGCCCAGATTCAGCAGATCTTGCAAGAAACTGACCCGCTTGTGGTCACCAACGTGCTTAAGCTTTACTTCATGGAGTTGCCAGACTCGATTGTGCCCAACAGCTACTTCGACCTCATCAAAACGCTCTACTCAAGCTACCCATATGAGAGCGACGACGATTCTTCGAGCAAGTCACGGGTCACAGGCTTGCAAAACACGTTGAGCGAGTTGCCCGTGTCCAACTTGGCCACCCTCGACGCAGTCTTGACTCATGTCAACCGTTTGATCCAAATCATCAGCTCCAAGAATGAGTCCTTGAGCTCCACTTTGCATGCCCGACTCTGCCGTGAGTTTGGCGCCCTCGTGTTGCGGCCCAAGGCAGATTCCGCCGAGATGGAGGGCAAGAACGCACACACATTCAACATGGACATGGAGCAGCTTCAGCAGCACTTCATCACCGACTTGTTCACGCATAAAGAGCAGATTTTCGGCGAGTTGAGAAGAAGAAGATCGTCTGCCAAGCCTCTGAGAAATAACTCTACGAAGGAAAGACAGGACAAGGCTCGCAAGGAGCAGACGCCAAAGTCGAGGTTGGAGCTGAAGTTGAAGCGGGCTGTGAGCAGTGTTGAGCGGAAGGAGCCTGAACAAAAGTCTCAGGAGCAAACTCCAGAGCACCAAAAAACTCAGGAACCAAAGCCTCAGAAACCAAATCCTCAGGAATTTGCCGCTGCATCGACCCCTCCGCCTTCGCCGCCACCAAAGTCTGCCAGCAACTCGCCCTCAAAGACTACGCCGAACCCATTGAGACGCTCAACTTCTCCTAACAAGAAAAAGCTCAGCTCACTTTTGGACCCTGGCAAGAGCGAGACTCCATCTCCAACCCCAAAGAAGCGGGTGGGATCTAGTGACGACGACGAAATTGTCGTTGTAGACTAGTATATAGGAATATGAATAGTGACGAAGGTACGAAGTGTAGACCAAAACTCCAGATTCAAGTCAATTCCGAATCCGGTAAAGGATGTCACGGCTTCTTGAGGGGCAGATATTGAAGTGCAAAAATTAGGTCGTACCCGGATTCGAACCGGGGTTGTTCGGATCAAAACCGAAAGTGATAACCACTACACTATACAACCATTTCTTGACCAATGAAATGGCGTGGTTTACTGGGAGAAGTTATTTTCCAGATTCGATATACAGACCTTTTTTGGCTTCCTCACCCTATACGGAAGACAGAGTGATAGAGACTTCTCACTGAGGTCTACGCAAGATACTTTTCAGTCATTATACATTCAATAAATACAGGCTCTAACCCGAGCCTATCCTAGATCCCCCTTCCTCATTGATGTAGTCCATCAACTCATGCAAAATATTCTCCAATGAGGAGTAGAACGTACAGTAGTCGTTGATGTCCACAAAATTGTTTCGTAAGTCGTAGTAAATTTTTTTGTTCAACTGAACCAACTCAGATTTTTTGCCGGTTTTCGTTTCCTTCACTTGTGTTTCTTCTCTTGGTATGACTTGATCCAGTCTTTCCTCTTCGGGCGATCCGTACTCAGAATCGTCCGCCTCCCACCTTCTTGTCTGGTCCAGCCTGGCGGGATGGTCGTTATCGATTCTGATGGGGCCCATATTCACTCCATCACGGATTAATGCTGGTTGTGGAACGTCCATGACACTGAAAAGCTCGCTCATGTTAACGATACCACCGATTTGGTGGTCCACAAATTCAATCACCACCCGGTCCGACTTGCTTGCCGCCGAGTTGACTCTTTCGACAACGTCGTACTTCTTGATAATGTATTCCCAGGTCAGGTTTGTCAAGGACAACATTCTCTTGTACTTTTCATTCTTGAAGTACTTCCTGTTGAAAATGAACAACGCCTTGTTGATTAATTTGACGTAGATGGAGAGCTCGTTGGTGGCCATGAACTCGTATTTGAACTTCACGCACATAATCACAAGAAGCAAGATAATGGAGTCAAGCGGAATCGTTCTCTTGATGTACCAGTTAAACTTTCCGAACTTGATGAAGTCGTTGTATTTCAAAAAGTCATTGAGATTGTGCAAGATCGAAGGTATCAAATTGGTCTGCAAGTTTTCGTAGGTGAACATTTCGTTTTGGTTGAATCTCAAGAGAGAAATCGACGAATTGTCAAAATTCTTGATAATGTTGGCCTCTTGAATGCGGCCAAAAGTGTCTTCGTATTCGCTCAAGGCCAAGGTGTTGTGACGCTTATTCCATGGCGTGATTTCGAGAAGATCGCTTGGCCCGTCGCCAGCCTCAGTCGGCTTCTTGTCTCCAAGTAGGATCTTTTTGTGAAGAAGCATCACTGCCCGATCCACAAAACTCCACGAATGATTTTTGACGAAATTCACAATGTTCATTTCCTGAACCGTGGTGGGAGGACGAGACTTGTAGAATTCGTTCAACTTCGAGATTGCATGGTGAATGAAATGGAACAACTTCACAATATGGCCCTTGATATCGTCAATCTCCGCCGTAGTGATGTTGGCCGAAAGCCCATTGTGCAAGTGATACACCAATTCACTGAGAATGCGGTCATAGTTGAACTTGACAGACATGGCAAGAACAGAGACGTCGAGAGTCTTCTTCACCAAGACCCCACTCCCGTCAAAGACTGGATCGTGGTCGTCGGGAATGAGCACGTTGAAATCGTCAAATCTGCACACGGGAGGTAAGCAGAAGTTGTGGCTACTCAAGGCATCAAGTCCGAAGATAACCCACCAAAGCATACGTCTGAACTTCACCACTTTCCAATCGGAGATCCTCAACGAAATGAGCGGGTCTTTGTGCAACTGCAAAAACTTGGCGTAACGAATGATCTGAGACATTTCCATGGTTGAAGGGTTTGGTGACGTGGACTGAATGATGACGTTTCCGAGCAAAAGTGGAATTGTCTTAAGTCCATGCGGGTACTTATAGTGCTGGCAGATCTTGTTGAACGCCCGAAGGTACTTGTCGATGTCCTGGTTCAAGAGAAGATTGTCATACTCCTCAAACTCGGAGATGGTGGAGGCGTAAAGAACCGGGAAGTAAAGGGTGTAAAACTGAAGGAAGTCAAAAATCTCCAGGTCCTGCTGGGACGATGTTGACGATCCTGAGGGCGAGTTGTGGTCGTACGGGTTGAAGCGGTCCCAGTATTTCTCGTGCTCGGCCATGAAGTCCTTGATATTGACAAGAATGGGTAGCAAGATGTGCACGGAGTTGACGTATCTGTCGATCAACTCGAACGAGCGTTCTTTGGTGGAGGGAAGATGGTTCACGAGGTCCAGAAGAAGGTTTTCGTTGTCATAGTGCACGTTGGTTCCGTATAAGTAGTTGATGGTTGTGGGTGGGTTGGTAGCGTACGGGTTGAGCGAGTTGTTGATGGCCGTGTTTGCCGGCGAGTTTTTGAAGTTGCCGTAGGCGATATTGGAGGTGAGAGGGTTGGCGGGCGTTGGTCCGTCCACGAAGTTGGTCGCCTGGTAGTTTGCACCCTTGGGCTCCTCCTTGGGCTCCTTAGGTGCCTGAGCCTCTTTGAAAGAGAACGAGCTCATGTTGAAGGAGAAGTGTTCCTCACCGTTGAGTCCGTTGGAGTCGTAGTTGGTGTTGAAGAACTTGTTGGTCATGTTGTTGCTGATGGAGTTGATAATGGGGGCCTGGAGCACGTTGGAAGCAATAGTTTCAGGCGACAACGCAGCGTACTTGGGCGAGTCCATAGATGGTGCAAACGCCGAAATGTTCTGGAACATGTTGGGCGCCTTGAAGTGGTCTGGGTCCACGGCGGACTCCTCGGTGGTGGTTTGCACCAACTGTTTCGAGGGCAGATCGTGATCAGAGGAGACTGAAGATCCGGTAAAGCTGGAGTAGTCTGAGGGCAACGTGCTCTTGTTGGACATGGGCTCCAGCCCGGACAAGCCGGCACCGATGCTGTGGAAAACGTCGTTTTGGAGAGCAAAGCTGTCCTTGAACCCCTCTTTGAAAGAAGTGTCGTTGCCCTTGAAGTCGCCTTTTAAGGTGTTTTCTTCGAACTTCGCAAAGTTTTCCTTAAAGTCCTCCTTGAAGTCATCCTTAAAGTCTTCTTTGAAATCGCCCTTTGAGTCACGCTTGTCCTTGTCCTTGTCCTCCAGCTTGGCTCGAGGCAGACCGGACTCCTGCGCCGAGTTCTTGCGTCCTCCCCGGCTCACCCGCTCGTTGATGAAGTACTTACACTCCAACCCCAGCCGCTGGCACTTTTGACACTGGGGGTGTTCTCGAGAACAACGGACTTTTCTGGAGTGGCAGTGGACACAGCTGAGAATTTTTCTTTGGCGGGCTTTCTGGAGTTTGACCACAGTGCCGTCTGCAAGCACGGTCATTTCGTCCGCAAGCTTGCGGAGTTTGGGTTTGGGCGGCTCGTCCTGGCGATACTCCATGAACGATGCCATGGTGGGATCTAGCTGGATTTCCATAGGGGATATTGGAACCGCAGGTTCAGCAAAAGGTATTTTGACGGAGTTGCCCAGATTCGTGGGAGACTAGGTCGAGAAATGTGACCGCCCGATTGGGAAAGCTCGAGTTTATATGGATTTGAGTGACGCGGCCTTTTGTGGGGAACTCCGGCAGAGAGCCGCCGCGAGTGTTGGGCCGCAGCATTAGCGAAGGAAGAACGGAGAATGGCTAAATTTGGGCAGGTGGGATTTGAGGGTAAAAGAGATATTTCAGTGGATTTGAAAATTTTTTGATATGATAAAAGTCGGGCGCCGTTGATTTATTGAAGTTTCCATTTTAAGCCCCTTTTTTTCGCTCGTTTTTCTTGTCGTATTGCCCTAAGGCGCATTTTCGCTGGGATGGAGAAGCGCACCTAAGTCCGACATGCCGTTTCGGGCTTAAGCACCGGGAATGTGAGATGTCCCTCCCGTCAAACACTGCCAAAAAGAAATAAAATTTTCAGAATGTTTTTCTGGAAAGTTTGACACCCAAACTTTCTCTTTCAATCTTTTGAAACTCTACAATTTTCTCTTCATTCTATCACATTAAATGAAACCATTACGCATTAATAAATTAAACCTCAGTTGGCTTGGGTTCTGGGGTCAACACACCTTCACCGGGTCTGTCGGAAGAAGTAGTGGAAGTGACGTCCTCCTTGACCGCGAAGCCCTCCTTCTCAAAGTCGTTGTCGTAAAGTCCCAATTGGGTGCCGTGCTCCTCGATCTCCTTCAAGTTGAGCTTTGGCAAGGTGGCTGCAACTCTCCATGGTTGACGGCCATCGACGTGGGCCTTGGCGAAGATCACATCGATCTCCTCCAAAGTACGGCCAGCAGTCTCTGGGTAGAAGAAGAAAATGATTGGCACGAAAAGGTAGTTCATGACAGCGAAGAACAAGTAGGCACCCCAAGCGGAAGTGTCCATGAAGATTGGGGTGAACATAACCACACCGAAGTTGGTGATCCAGTTGGTACAGGTGGAGATGGCGGTGGCCACAGTTCTGGTTCTCATTGGGTTGATCTCTGGTGGGTAGATCCATGGCAAAGGCAAGATCGTGAAACCGAAGAAGGTGATGAACAAGAAGATACCCACGGCAGCACCCTTAGCGTTGTTGGTGGTTGGGTGGACCAAACAAGCGAAGGAAATGGTGAACGAGATGGCCTGACCCAAGGCACCAGTCAAGAACAAGTTTCTTCTGCCGAAAGTGTCGATCAAGAAGAACGAGGGGATGGTGGAAAGGGCGTAGATGGTGGCGAACACACCACCGAGAATCAACGACAATCTTCTTTGGCCGTGGAAAATGGTGGTCTCGAACAACACGGTGGAGTAGTAGATGGCAGCGTTACAACCAGTGAATTGCTGGAAGAACTGAGTAGAAGAACCAATAACCATTCTTTGGAAGTGCTGCGTCTTTCCGCCGGAGAACAAGTCCTTGAAACCGACTTGAGATCTGGCGAATCTGGTGACAGCCTCTTGCACAACGGTGAGCTCGGCGTAGACCTCGTCAGAGTCGATTGGAACAGCGTTCAACTTGGACAAGACGTACATGGCCTCGTCCTTTCTGTCCTTAGAAATCAACCATCTTGGCGACTCTGGCAAACCGATGATACCGGCAAGCAAGATACCAGCGAAGAAGATTTGGAAAGCGACAGGGAATCTCCATTGCACGGAAGAGTCGACGTAGGAAAGTCCAAAGTCCAACCAGTAGGCGATGAAAGTACCCACGGCGACAACGGAACCCTCCAAGTTGACCAATCTACCTCTGTTCTCAGCTCTGGACATCTCGGATTGCCACACAGGGATGGTGGCGGTGTTCAAACCGTTACCAAGGCCGGTGATGACTCTGCCAATGACGAATTGGCCCAAGCCCCAGTGCTCTCTGTAGGCAGTGACGGAGATGATAGTACCAAGGATGATGATGATGGAACCGGAGTAAATCAAGGGCTTTCTGCCAATTCTCTCACCTCTGAAGAGGGCGAACAAGGCACCGAAGAAACAACCCAACTCGTAACAGGAAGTGACAGCACCCTGCACAACAGTGACGTGGTGCTGGTCGACAAGCTCACCGTTGACAATACGGTTCATGTCGGTGGCGGGGAACTCGTAGTTGAACTCGGTACCAGTGATAAGACCGGACATCAAACCCTGGTCGTAACCGAAGAGCGAGAAACCGGTGACGGCGATGACTGTGATCATGACTCTCAAGGGTCTACCCTCGAGGCCAAACGTGGCAGTTCTGTTTATGAGATCGAGACCCATGTTGACTGACGTGTATGCTGGCTGGACTCGGGGGAATGGGGGGCCCTTAAATATCCCCAGGTGAAATGGGACCATCCGTGGTAACCAGTTGCAAGGTTATGTCATGGTGCTTGCTCTATGCAAAGGCCAGCTTCAGCTTGTACATTAGGCCCAAGACAGCGCTGTGTACATGCACGGCCTGCAGACACGCCATACTTCTTCACGGCAACTTTGGAGACATACTGGTTCCTGTGGTGAGCCCTGCGCAACCACCCTGTCATTGGTTAATGAGAGTGGGGAAACAACGCACAAGGGCTGAAGGCATTCTCCCCCACGACGGGACCCACACCACATGAGCGCAAAAACCGACCCACTGCTGAAATCCGGCAGTTCTCGGCGTTCCCAGTCATACATTTCTCATCGTTGCTTTCTTTCCGTTTTTCACTTATACTCTTCTGGGTGCACGCTTGATGGGCTCCGGAGCAGGACTAAGCCTGCAGACAGTCCGTGACACTCAGCTCGCGACGGCACACAGTGCGGACAATTACGCAACGCCACAGCATCTCCAGCATCCTTCCCGTTTCGTAGCTTCTCCCTCGCAGCCGTATACACGATTCGTAGCTTAAACCGGCTCAAATAACGCACTCCATGAGATGGCCAAAGTCTTTTTTCTTTTGCCGCTAAACGTGGTCATTTGGTCCGGATCTTGGCGGGCGCCGAATTTACCGGTCCCTTTGGCACCCCGCTTTCAATCCAAATACGGACATGTCATTTGGTGTCACTTTACGCCGCGACACCTGCCATATCTCGTGTTCTGCGTGCCAAGATTGTTTTTTTGGGCCCGGACACGATCCGGGGCTGCCAGAGTTCGCAACAGGGTTGTTTTTGAATTACCGGAAAAAATGCGATGCACATAGAGGACAATAATCGGCAAAAGAAATGGGACAATGGCGGAAGACCATTCCCTATACCTTACCGACCAGAACTACAGACCGGAATACCGGCCCTACACATGCCGGCCCTTTGTCTTTTCTTTTTCGACCCCTTCCGTGTATTTCGAGTTTACTCGCCGTGCTCATCCACCGTCTATACCATCTGCACCTTTTCGAACATCCCCACAATACAGAAGTAGTGGCCCACGACGCCAAGAACCACACAGATGTGCCAGATGTTATGGCTCTGCATGACGTAATCCACCCACCACAAAGAGAGTAAGTCCCGGTGGTAGGGCGTTTTCGTGGGCTGGTCTGGGAAATGCTTCTTCATGATATCTTCGGTGAGCTGGCTGTCGTCCTGCAGGAAGCGACGGGCTGGTTCTTCAGTCTCCGAGTCCAGCCCATTCTCCACACCGGACGCGCGCCGACTGCAACACCCGTGCCCCAGTCCACCAGTGAGCGTGTCCTTCACATCTTGGTACTCTTCCTCTCCACTGTTCTCCACCTGGCCCCGTAACACCTCGCCAGCGCTGTGCGTGTGGGAGCAGCTGTCGTCCTCGTTGATGATGATGTCGTATCTCCACCGTTCCGGGATCAACCCGCCGTAGAACACCACCCCGATCCAGTACCACACAAACGACTTGTATGTCAAAGGCAGGTAGAACTTGAGGGACGGCATAAAACCTTCGTAGTACCACTTCACAAGAAACGTAGTGGCTCCGAGGAAGGCCAAGGCCACGTAAAAGCCGATCCGCAAGGGACGACACTCGGGCTTGTCGAAGTATGGCGACCAGTTGAACAAAAACCCTCCAATGCCGGAGAGCACCGAAAACCACACGAACGTGGCCAAAAGCTTGGGGTAGTTGTAAAGAGCACAATATTCGGCCAGAATCACCGAGCATGTGATGAGCACGGTGATGCCCGTGTAGTCAACGCATGCAAAGCGGTTGCGGACCTTGAGTTGGGCAAAGCAGGAGTATGTGTGCCAGAGCACAGAGCTCACGAGACAGTCCAACGCGGCAACAAGGAACACGTACATCACCAAGTTGCCCACGAAAGTGTTTTTGGCATAGACCTCAGTAGAAGGAAAATGCACCAACCCGAGATAACCCATGACCAAAGCCCCGATGATATGGGTCCAGATGTTGCCTGTTTCGTTGTGGTTGAAGTAGAACATCGACCGCAACATCTCGCGGTGACTGAGGTTGAATCTGTACCCGTGGATGATGTATCTGTTTTCTCTCCAGCTGAGAGGAAGCTGGTAGTAGTGCAAGTACTTGGTCTGGGCAATTCTGAGTGCCCTATTGAAGTTGAAAAAGCGGAAACGGTTAAACTTGGCGTCCTCGTCGTAGTTTGCCGTGGCCTGCGGCGTTTTGCTCTTAATGATGGAGTCAATTTGTGTCAACTTCTGTTCGAAGTAATTGAGGTTGGTGATGATTTTGCTGGTGAGCATTTCCCTGTTCAAGAACGGTTCAGTGTCCTTTGAAGCCTCGGAAATGCTCTCTTCGAGCTCGTCGTCCTGGCTGAACATGTAGTTGTACTTGTCGTCGAGCACTTTGTATAAATAGTCCAAGTTAAGCACCGAATTTTTGAGCACCAGGTCCTTCACGGCACTAAGCTGTTCGTACACTTTGTTCAAGTTGTACATGGAGAATGATTTCAACGAGCTTAGCGAGCTGGACCGGCGCCGGTGCAGCAATGGTGGATTGAGGTCTTCTTCTTCATCGTCCACCTCTATACTGGACGCTTCGCTTTCGTCCACGGATTTGAAGTATTGGTCGAAACGGGCCAAACGATGCTCGATGGACAGTAGGAACACATCCAACTTCTCCACCAAAACCTCTTCGGCGGAACCCTCGGGTTTGGGTTGGTTCTTAACCGCCAGACGGTTTCTGAGTTCTGTCGTGGTATCTGACATGTGGCTGATTGGTGGTATATGCTATGACTTGGTGGTTTTGCAATGGTTCACTGTTGAATATCACTGGTTGCTGTCAACGTGGTTGTCGCTGTGCCGTTGGACTGTGATTTTGGTATTCTGCTGGTCCACGTGGAATGTGTTTCTGGATCTCGGCTTGGAAAGTGGCAACAGAATTTGTATAGGAGTTCAGATGAGTGAATCAAATTGTGAACCTTTTAATATTTCGAAAGGAGTGGCTGCAGAAGAACAATAGGGAGATGCCTATGAAATTAGCCTGACAAAAGAAATGTGAGCCTACAATCAGCCATGCTTCCTGCAGGACTGGTGATCTTTGGTGCGAAGTTGCCGTTGAAGGCCGGCCACGGGTACGATCGGTACAGTACAGGATACTAATTAGTACCGAGTCACGAAAAAGAAGCTTTACCGTTACGAAATTGATGATGAGAACCAATAAGACTGGATTGATAGCAAATTTACCAAAATAATCATATTTTCTATTATGCGAATTAGTTTCTCAATGCTGGCTGGTCGCGATGCTGGAGCCGGTCAAACGTCTCGTATTCATAGAGACATTTGCGCAACGGCTTGGTGAACTTGATCTGTCCAACCAAATTGTCGTAGAACGCTCTTGTTCTGCGGTCGTTGAGGGCAGTCAAGTTATCCTTGCCCTCTGCGTCAAACAAGATCCTCTTTTCCTGGGTGTGCCACTGCGTGAACTGGCTGGTTTGGTAGAACTCGGCGAGAATCTCAGGGTCCTCCAAGAGCTTGAGCCCCTCATCGTCGGACATGTTTTTGACGAGCTCCACCATCTTGTCGATTTGGAACTCGCCCTTTTCGTTTTCGTAGGCTTTGGGCTCAAACACCTTGACCAACTTGCTCTTCATCACCCAGAGCTGGATCTTGGGCACGAAATACCAGTCGTGGAACTCGTAGTTTTCCAATCCCTTGGAGTACTCCCACTTCAAACGATCCTGGATTTGGTTGGGGATGAGGGTGGGCACGCCGGCCAACATGGAGTACTTCAAAGGCGAAAGCTGGGGAAGGGTATAAAAGTGCTTTCTGCGGTCGTTGTACACCTCATCATCCTGTTTGTGCTTCTGCACAATGGGGCGGTCCTTGTACTCGTCTGGAAGTTGGAAGTTGGACCGGGACAAACCAGTGATGTCGATGTAGATCCCCGAGTCCACATCCACAAATCTGGCGTCGATGTGGTTGCCCGTGTCGGAACGATCTCTGTTGTAGATGTAGGAACCAACGTCAATCAAGTACTTGCCGAAACCTTCAGTGGGGCTTTCCAAGACCAACGTCTGGTTGTAGTCCTTGCTCAATCTGACCAACTCCGACACCGGCATCTGGATGTCAATGTCGACGTCGTATGGGAACATGAGCCCGTCCCAGTACCACGAAAGCAAGGGGCCGTGCATGATCCAGGACACAATACCTTTCTCCTCGGCGAAACGGTTCCAGTTACGCAACAATCTCTCCAAGATAATGTTGGTTCTGGACACCCGCTCCTCCTTGGTCCAGTCGTCCCGGTCGTAGAAAAGCGCATCGTTGAAAAAACGCCAGTCGTAGTGCCAGCCCCAGTCGTTTAGGTAGTTCTTGCGCTCCCGAATGTCGAGCGTAGCCATCTTGAAGTAGGTGGGTTCGTTGGTGCCGTCGTAGCGGGCACACTCTTTGAGTCCCTCAAGAGTGTTCTGCTCTTGGAGACTTCTGCTTTCAATTCCCTCGTACTGTTCAATGTACTTCTTGATGTCGGACTTGGGGTAGTTGAAATGCTTTTCCTCCAAATGAATTTCCTTGGGCGATCCTGGAGGCAGCTTGAGGATGTAGTGCATGGACATCTGGTCCTCGTCCTCGGTGATGAAGTAGGGATCGACATTTGCAACCAAGTCCTCGTAAATCTTGAGGTGGTCAAAGTTGACCTTGCCATTGTTTTCGACAAGCGAAGACACGGAGCCAATGATTTGCAGCTGGACAAATTTTTCCGTGAGGCCACTGTACATCAATCTCTGCTCCAGGCCCCGTTTTTGATCCACCAAAAACTCGTAGGTGCCACCTCCGTTTTCAACGGCGTTCAACATGATCACCTTCAAGGGTTTAGGCAAATGTGTCATGCCGTAAGATTTGCCCATAAATACACGCACGCCGTTATACGATGGGTGTTCAGCGTGGCCGTGAATGAGAGCAATTGGGAGCTGGTCTCTGTTGCGATATCCCATTTGCTCGATTTGCTCGTCGGTGTAGTCGTTGTTGTTTTTGCAGAATGGCTCAGTGTTGGGGTGGAATTTGATGACGTTCTTCAAACGGTTGCACGACATCTTCTTGCTTTTCTTGACCCCAAACTGGGTTTTGGTCATGGTCAAATCCAACCAGTCCACCCAGTGAAAGGGAAGAGTTGGTGGCTCAAGCGAGTTGCCGGCCCGCTTCAAAGCACTCATGTAAGCGGACAATGTCAATCTGGGGTCGTAGAAAAGGTCTAGCAGCTCCGGGTTGTTTTCCGTGACAAGGATCTTAGATGCGTCGATCGATGCCTGATTATGCGTGATGGAACTGTCGGTAAACCAGAACTGGCTGCGGTCCAGCTTGATTTTGGCGAACAACGCTGAAGCCCGCCGATGAAAGTCTGTCACCTCAAGAAAATTTTCAAACGTATTATTCAAGTCCAGAAGTGGTCTGTTGAACGAGTATAACGAGAAGACGAGAGTATTGACGAAAACGAATGCCGTCAAAAGCATGAACACCCATTTCTTAGGAGTCATCATGTTGAAGAAAGGAACGTGTAGCTTATTAAGCAAGACACAGAGGGCAGCCAACTTCCCAGCCCCCATAGTATTATGTAACGTGTCAGGTGCGCAGCCCATGTGTATGATGAAACGAGTGAGTGGAGGCTGTGCTTGTATTAAAAGGTAATCTAAAACCGGGGAGTTTCTTCGCCAGGAAGTAATCTGTTTATAAAAAAAAAAAACACCTGACGGATACGGGGACTCTTATAAATCTTAAATGTGTATGGCCAGCTGCAAAGCTTCTTTTGCTCGTGGCCGCACGCAGGTGCAGTGATGAATAAGGTCGCGTGACTGTAAGAGAATGGGGTTTTTGCGGGCGAGATGCATACTTATGTGTGATGTTGTGTCAAACGCAGCATCAGTGGCTCGGCCCGTGCACTTGCCTGTAGAAATCGGCACTGATCGTTTTGATCTCAGCACCGTCAAAGCGAGTTCCCAGCTCTTTGGCACATTTTTAATGTCTCGTGCCACAACACGACGCGGTCTCGGAACGAAACTCTATATTTGTTCTCTCATAAGCTTAGTATCTGCTGCAGATACATTTTCTTGGTTCTCCGGTTTGACGCACAATCTCGGTACCTGAGTCTGGTCGGACCTGCATCTGCCGCATTTGTGCGTCCTCCGAGATCTTTACACAGGTTTTTATCCGGGTTTGAGGCTGGATCGGGGTATGTGCCCGGGTCCTAGTTGCTCAATATTTGCAGTACGAGCTTGTGAGTTGGCCCGACCAACTTTTCGAATTCTGGCTGCTCATGAGCCCTTAACTTCAGGTCTAGCTCAGCGATTTCCCGCAATATTTTGGCGTTGCCGTTTTCTGCTCCAAATGCATCCGTTGCCTTCTCAGCTGCATTGAGCAAGTTAAACTCGGCGAAATCTTCTCCAGAAACCCCCAAGTCTTGCGGCAGGAACTCTAAAATGTTGTTGTTCATCTGCTCCCATTTCCTGTCTATAGCCCCCTGGTGGGATATGTGCCGAGTTGCGTCCGACCCCAGAGCGGCATTTGCAAGTTCACCCGGTTTATTTTCGTTGATACCGTCAGCATGTATGACCGCATTCGTTATGCAGCTGCGGAGTAAAAAGCGTTTCTGGAGTATCAAGCCGATATGCTCGTCTAATTCTCTCTTGAGCACTTGGGGATCGATCGGCTCATGCACGCGCATTTGGGTAAAGTCTAGCTCAACCTTATCGGGATTCACGAATTTCTCGCGTAGCACCACGAGAAAACCTTCCATCCACTGAATTAGTCTCATGAATAATTTCGTGTCATCTTTGGTGTACAAATCCCGGAGGAACCGCCACATTGTGCCCTCGTGTTTATCCAAAAGCAGTTTGAACCGGTCAAATATCTGCACAGAGCTGAGGTAGAACATTTCGCCTTCATCTAATCGGGTCAATTCGCCAAGCAAATCATCCATGAACTTTTGGAAATCAAGAAACACTAAGTGGATATCACACTGTTTCATTGCAGCAATCAAAGGTGTGTAAAAAACGGTTAGACTCTTTTTAAGAAGTTGGGTCAACTCGGGCTCTTTCCATAATTGTTTCATCAACTCCTTATCCCGAGTTCTGATGTCGAGCTGCCATAATTGTTTGAGCGATGCAAATAAAGCCAGCCCTTCTTTTTCGTCAATCACATTCATCTCCAGGTACTTGTGATACGACTGCATGATTTCGTTGTCGAAAATGGCCCGGTCGGTATCTGCAAGCTTGGGCTCCACAAGGTCAGAGCTGAGAATAGTAAGGAACAAGTTTGTTCCTTGTCTGACTGTTTCGTCCTTGAGATCGTCGTACAAGTTGGCCCACTCCCGGACATAGTACTCGATTCTTTCGACGAAAATGGAATATTTCTCGTCAGCCAAAGGGCTCGAGTTCAAAAGCTTCTGTCTTTCTTTGGAGTTGCCCTCTAAATCTTCATCCAACAATGTCACAAAGATCATCACTAGCAAGCTGTTCGAGCCCGATTTGGACAGTAATCCAAATGTGGGCATATCGATCAACAAGAGGTCGATCATCCGCGACATAATCTTCATTGGGTTCGTGTACTTGAGGATCCCGTAGCAAATCTTGTAGGGAAAAAGACGGTGGAATTTGCGGCACTTGTGGAGCCAGGTGCTGGAGGTGTCTTGCGAAAGAAACATCTGGTAGATGGTAGCAGCGACCTCCAACTTCGACCACTCGATGAAGGATTTCAACAATGGGGATACCTCGTCCATCAGGGTGCTTTTACCAAACTGGTTGAAAATGTCACTCAACTCATGCGGATTTTTCAACAATTGGTCCTTCAACTTTTCGAAGTCTTTGCTCAAATGGTAGGCCACACCTGCAATGTGGTTCTGGAACTCCTCCTGCGTTTTCAACCGTGTTTTCTCTAATTCCACTCTCTGCTCGTGATCAAGAGCTTGCTCTGGAGAAAGCGTCTCGAAGTTTCTCTCTGCATCGTCGAAGAAATTTATGAATCGCTCGCTGTTGGCGAGTTCACGGTGTGACACCAACGTGTTGATGTATCCCCGCAAAGCCAACCGGAGTTTCTCTCTGTGAAAGCGAGTGTTACCGTTATCTGTGTCGGTCACATCCAGTAAAACATCAGAATCTGCCGAGGAGGGGGCGGAGGCCAGACCCAATCCATCCCCTGACGCATTGAGGTCCACGCCATTGTCGTGCTTGATGGGTTTCGGGAGCTTGCTCACGTTTGTGGACATGAGAGCAGGGAACAAGGCCTTGAGATCCAGCTCGAGGGCCTTGAACTCCTTGTATGTTCTGCAAATGAAGTGAGAGTCGTAGGTGGTGTCCTTCTCGGTGGTTGTTCGCCTTGTGACTTGAATCACATACGAGTAATGAACTTCTTTCAGGTTTGTGGGACTGGAGAGCATTCTGAGTGGGTTCATGGACCAATGGCGGGGTCCATCAACGTGTGTTGTGTCCACCGCCACGATATTCAAGCTCCAGTCGTTGATGTAGGTCATTTTGGCATAATCGGACAAGTGATCCGGGGAGGTGAAGCTGTCCAAGCCGACCTTGACCATTGCCGGGTTCTTTGCAATCTTGTCGAGTTTCCCCTGGTCAGAAGGCTTCAAGTGGTCGCCGTGTAGGTACTCCAATTCCTTCTTCGAGCTGAGCATGGAGTTGAAGAACAAGCCAAGCATACGAAGGGCCCGGACATTGGCCTTGCCCCGCTTCGTGTTGCCGGTCTTCCGCTCTGCTGCGTTGGAAATGCTTTTGGAATTGAAGCTGTCCACGAACGGCTGCACGGTATCAGCCCAGAACGAAACTTGCACTTTATCTGGGTTCATGGCGAGGAACGGGAACGTGACAATGAAATTGGAGTAGAAGTACTTGAGCATCGGGAGGCCCGGCCCATCATTTTGTGGTGGCCGGGTTTTGAAAGGCGGACCCAAGTCGGCCAAGGCGCCCGGGTGAGACAATTGGTGTAGCTCTTCCTTTAGGCATTCTTCCACCAAGAACTTTTTGAGGAAATGCTCCTGAGTAGCCGAGTATTCTCCGAGAAAAGAGAGATCGGTGGTGGAGCTCATGGTGGTGTATTTGTGGAGAGTCGCAATTGGGAGGACTGATTTCGTTTAGTGGAATTGAGTATGAGTACAAAGACTAGCGGCGAAGCACGAGAGCAAATGAATGACTGGCTGTAGTTGCTGCTTCGAGTAATGTCAAAAAAACTCAATTTGGCTCGACAAAAAAAGTAAAAAAGAAAAATTGTTGGATTGGAGTCTCTGTGATTCTTTTTTGATTTTTCGGTCACACCTTCACTTTGTGGTTTGTTGCACCCAGCCACGATGCGAGATAATTATTCTCAGTAAGCAGAGGAAGACACAAAGGCTCGATCGAATTTGACAAAAAAAATATAGAATCATTAGGAAAAAGAACAGCCAAAGACCAAATCGAACGACCAAAAAACGAATATTCGAATGATCCTAATAATTACTTTTTCTGCCCTATCTCCAATCATTTACCCACTCCTGAGCCATCTCGCACTATACGCACCACCCCATCGCATATTTTTTTTCTACCACTCTCTTCACCGCCATGGGTACCCAAAAGAAAGAAAAACAAAGAAGAACCAGAGAAGGCGATAGCAGGGCCGGTAACCTCCGTGTGAAGGGTGAGAACTTTTACAGAGATGCCAAAAAGGTCAAGCATCTCCAGATGTACAAGACCGGCCGGGCCGTTCGTAACGCCAAAGGTGAGATTATCCGTGCCGCTGCCCTTCAGTCCACGGATGCCCCCGTGGCCCGTGTGGACCCCAACCGTAAATGGTTTGGCAACACGCGTGTCATTGCTCAGGACGCCTTGTCCCACTTCAGAGATGCAATGGGTGAGAAGAAGCACGACACATACTCCGTCTTGTTGAGAAGAAACAAGTTGCCAATGTCGTTGTTGGACGAGAAGGACACGACGGAGTCGCCCACGGCCAAGATCCTCGAGACCGAGTCGTACGCTGATGCTTTCGGCCCCAAGCAGCAGAGAAAGAAGCCCAGATCCCACGCCGCCTCGTCGTTGGAGGAGTTGGCCGACTTGTCTGCCGCCGACGAGAAGCAGTACCAAGAAAAACAAGAGTTGGACGCCACCCTCGGGTTGATGGGCGGCTCTTTCTTGGACAAGGACGACTTCACGCAGGAGGCCAAGGAGGCCATCTTCCACAAGGGCCAGTCCAAGAGAATCTGGAACGAGTTGTACAAAGTCATCGACTCGTCCGATGTGGTGATCCACGTGTTGGACGCCAGAAACCCGTTGGGCACGCGTTGCGAGTCCGTCGAGAAATACATCCGGGAAGAATGTCCCCACAAGCACTTGATCTACGTGTTGAACAAGTGTGATTTGATCCCCACCTGGGTTGCGGTATGTTACCATTTTTTGATCAGTGTCCTATTTGATTTCTTTTTCCATCTGAACCCCCAACTTTCCAGTCGATCAATCGACTTAACTTCTAGCACCAAAGCCTTTTGTCAGGGTGGCGATTCTCTCACGGGATATTCACATCGTTGCCTGTTACGTCTTTGGAAGATCAATTCTACCCGCCCGTGGTCCTTCTTTGAAGGTGTCCTTGCCGTTCTGGCACGGGCTTCGCCACACCGTCGATAGTTTTTATTGGCATCCCAGGGTAGAACCGGCACCTTCTTGAGTTGGACCTACTCTCTCCGTGAGTTTGTCCGTAGTATAGGAGCCGACACCTCTCTTTTCTCTGACACTGATCTACTGATTTTTTCTTTTCATTATACTAACTTCAAGGCTGCATGGGTCAAGCATTTGTCCAAGTCGTACCCCACCCTTGCATTCCACGCATCGATCAAGAACTCTTTCGGTAAAGGTTCTTTGATCCAGTTGTTGCGCCAATTCTCCACCTTGCACTCCGACAGAAAGCAGATTTCTGTGGGTTTCATCGGCTACCCTAACACCGGTAAGTCGTCTATCATCAACACTTTGCGTCAGAAGAAGGTTTGTACCGTGGCTCCTATTCCTGGAGAAACCAAGGTGTGGCAGTACATCACGTTGATGAAGAGAATCTTCTTGATCGACTGTCCCGGTATCGTGCCTCCCAGTAACAAGGACTCCGAGTCCGACATCTTGTTCAGAGGTGTTGTCAGAGTGGAGCATGTGTCTAACCCAGAGCAATATGTTCCTGACATGTTGAAGAAGTGTGAGAGAAAGCATTTGGAGAGAACGTACGAGATCAAGGGCTGGAAGAATTTCGAAGAGGACCCTTCGCTTTTGGAGGAGGCCAGCACGGAGTTTATTGAGCTTCTAGCCCGCAAGCACGGACGTTTGTTAAAGGGCGGTGAGCCCGACGAGTGTGCTATTGCCAAGCTTGTGTTGACCGATTTCAACAGAGGTAAGATCCCATGGTTTGTGCCACCTCCACAGGACACCGAGGTGAGAACGGGCGTGGACAAGAAGGCCGAGCACAAGAGAAAGAGAGCAGAGAGGGAGTTTGAGAGAGAGTCTAAGAGAGCCAAGCTCGAGGACGCCGAGGAGGATGCTGAGGAGGCAGAGAATGCCGAGGAGGCAGACGACGCTGAGGAGGCAGAAGCAGAGGCAGAGGCAGAGGAAGAGGCTTAGAGACTGCTGGTACTGTTGGTAAGTCGGTAACACCTTATTGTACACTATTTGCATTTATATATCGTGGCTCAATACATCACCACACCGTTACTTGCCGTTGGCGAGCTCCCAGTTCTTGACACCCTCGAAAACATCACCCAACCCGGAAAAGTAGCCCTTGTATTTTTCAAAGACCGCCAAGTCCGAGTTGACTTGTCTGAGGAGTTCTTTGAAACACTCCATCAACAAGTATGCATGCAACGTAGAGGTCATCTGCTGAGTTTGGTGGCCCGCGTACTGGCCCGCAGGCGAGGTGAAGTACTGGCGGATCACAGGGGAAATAGGAAGCAAATGCAATTCCTCAGCCAAGTACTCGACTGAAGGCTTGTTGGTGGAGCTGCCCTTCATGTCTCCTGAGTTGGCACCCAACGCCGAGGCCCCAAGCTCGTTGGGGTTTTGGCCCGCAAGAGCGCCGGCGTTGACCTTGCCCGAGGCCCCGCTCAAGAGCTGGCCGCCAATATGCTTCAAGTCGTAGAAGTTGGGGAAGTACTTGGAGCACCACCAAAAGAAATCGTTTTCGTCGCTGGGCAAGATGTCGTTCGTCAACAAGCTGATGAAGAAACCCAAGTCATATCCCGCGTGGTAACTCAACCAATTGATGGAAGGGTCCAACAACAAGCCGCTCTCCATCATCAACTCGGCGAACGAGAGATGTGGGATACCCTGGGAGGCGTGCGATGCAAAGTTGATCTGCGAGGTCTGCGCCAACATGGACAAGTGCTCTTCGTTGAACATCTCGCTGGACAAGTCGTAGTGGAAGTTGAACTGCCAGATCACCGAGCTGCTCACCTCCTGATTCCGCACTTTCACCGCACACAACGACAACTGGATGAGGTTCAACAAGTCGGAGTTGGAGCGCAACGTCTGGAAGTGGTAGTCGGACGACGACTTAAACGTGCCCACGGGGCGGGCGACGATGCCCGGGATCTCTTGGTGGATGGAGATGAAGATCGACGACGTTTTGTCGTTGATGAACGTTCTCAACGCGTTGAACTCGTGCTCCAAGTTGAAGTTCCACACCTCCTTGATGATGGGCACCGACTGCACATGCATGTGTTTCTGGGCATTTTGGAGCTGGCCCGGGTTCTGAGGGTTCTGAGGGTTCTGTGGGTTTTGCGGGTTCTGGAGCGGGTTGGCAAACCGTTGCGGGTGCATGCCCATGCCTGGGTTCTGGTTCGAACCTTGACCCAAGTTCTGGCCCAAATTCTGGCCCGCGTTTTGACCCATGTTTTGATTCAAGTGCTGGCCCAAGTTCTGGTTAGAGTTTTGGTTCAAGTTATGGTTTAAGCCCTGTCCCGCGTTCTGGTTCAAGCTCTGGTTCGAGTTGATGGAGCCCGATCCGTTGAGGGCAGCCAAGAGCGGGTTGGTGCTTCCCGGCTGGTGGAGATGCTGTTGATTGAGTAGCTGTCTTTGCTGCATGTGGCGTTGTTGCATCTGCATTTGCGAGAACTGGGGCGAGCCGCCCTGGCCTGAGGGTTGGGCCTGGGGCATATGCTGCAGTTGCTGCAGTTGTAAATACTGGAGATGAGGGTTGCCGTTCATTGGTCAAACCACTGTGCTGGATTAAACAAAATTGGTCAAAATCTGTTCAAATGCGACGGTCGTTCCTGGCGACGGCGGATGGTCTATCGTATGGTGTAGTTGGAGGAATTTGGTGATGGTGCGGGCACTACGTGCGAAAGGTGTAGAATGGACAGATCTCGGTGCTAACAAACAAATAGAGGGCATACATCGCATTACTACGATGATTACTCTTGACTGTTATGTTTATTTTAATTGCAATCGGAATTGACAGAGCCTGCAAAGAACAGAACCGATTGTATGGACTCAAAATGAATGGACACCCGAAAGACCGGGACTTGCAACTGTCTATCAAGATAATGTGTCCTATAGAGCTTCTCTGACGTTGCCCTCTGCAGAGCTCTGCAAGAAGTTGTGGTCGCCGATTCTCCGGGGCTTCACGAGGTATTGCACGAGGAACGTAAGGGCACAGGCCAAGCACAAACCAGCCACGACGAAGTAAATCACGCCCAAAGTCATGTTCCGGCCGCCAAGCACCGACGACGTGGTAATCACCACGGACTTGGTGCCGCCAAAGATCGACACCGGGTAGTTCATGCCGATCTCCATCTCGTAGGTGCCACTTGTGATGGTGGCGGTGGTGTTTCTGGCGTAAAGCTTGTAGAATGTGGGCAATCCGGCCGTTCTCATCCAATTCTGTAGGTGTGGCCACTCCGAAATGTCGGGCATGTTCTCCTCGGTGTAGCCGTTTGGGTACTTTTTGGCCCAGTTGGGAGGAGGCACCACGTCTTGTGGTGAGTAGGACGTCTTCTTGAACCGCTTGTTACGGTCAGATGACCATGACACGTCCTTGTCGCTCAACACATACGTCTCGTTATCCGAGCCGCTCTTGGTGTTGAGTAAAACTGGGCTCGAGAACGTGTCGTTGAAAAGCGAGTTGGCAATCAAGCCACAGGGGTACACGGGCTTGCCGTCACGGGTCAGGAGTGGGTCGCAGTTGTCGGTGATGGAGTCGGCGTCCACAGCCTCTCCCTCGAGCTGCTCGGCGTCGTACGACTCCACGTACTTCCGGTGGTTCTGGTAGAAGTTGGTGAGTCTGTAGTAGAGGAAGATAGGCGGCTTGATGTCGTGGGCTAGCGTGAACTGGACCACACACGTCTCCACGTCGTCACCATCTGAGTCGGTGCTCTTGTTCACTTTCCATTTGAGATCGGGCCCGGAATTGTGACGGAAGTTCCACAGCGTGTACTTGGATGGGATCTTCTCGTACAGACTGGACGCCACGCTGCCGCAGTTCGTGTAGTCAATGACCAAGTTCTCGACGTTATAGGTGGCCAAGATGATGGCAATGCCGAGCGGGGCAAAAATGGCGGCCACGAGGAAGAGCATGGGGATCACCGTCTTCGGGGTGAGGATGGGCTGCCATGCTTTCAAGCGCTGCTGGCGGAAAGCTGTGTTTGGGGGTTTTCTGGACTTGTGGATCTGTGACGTTTCCTCGCCGTTTTCGTTCTCGGGCAGCGAGCCTCGCCGGCGGCGGAGAAAGTTCATTGCAGAGGTGTAGTTATTTATATCACGCGGGCTGTGAGTCGCGGATGGTGATGTGGGCACTGGAAGAAACATGCAGTGAAAAAAGGAAGAGAAGAATAACAAAACTCAGAAGAGAAAAATTTAGAAATGTATAGGGGAGAGGAAAGTTTGAAATGGTCAAGGTTTTGGGAAAAGGTGGACGTGGAGGGAGAGTGTAGGCTTGGGTGCAAGTGCAAATCGGTCGATCCAGGCTAAACAGGTAAATCTGAATCATTTCGCTGAAAAGCGTCTCTCAAGAAAATTGTCGTCACAGATTTCATCGAAAAGACAAGATTTGTCCTTGTGAATTCCAATGAAAGCTGGACTCTGGTATCTTCCAGGGTGTCATTGGCCATGGCTGCAACACTTCACCGACCACATCAAATATGATGATTTCATTTTCTTTCAATGAGGCAAAACAGCCAGAGTAAGTGGGTGTCTTTTCAAATTCGATGTGTTCTACCGATTTTTCGCTTTCTCGATGTCTCATGAGACTCATGAGACTCATGAGTCAAGTCATCTGCCAATCATGGGCCCCCAAGATAAGCTGACAACGTCTTACAATTAATATAACGACTGTTTGCGTCAAACTCATTTTTTTGGGAACTTTCACATTTTACCAACATTCACATTTCCCAACCCACTGACAAATCCCATTATTTGACGACCCAACTTGTGGCAGTCGCAGATCGCAGATCGCTCACTCGCAAGCCCATCTTATCCGGGTCTACCACCAGACCGCCCCCCACCTCGATCCGATCCCAGGCGAATCTCACGAGATGCAGAAAAACGCCAGCATCCCCGCCATCACGGGCGAGATCGACGCCAACAGAGCGATCCATATCTTCCCCGAGGCAATCTCGCCGTACAGATCCACCATCATGGCCTACAGCACCTCGTTCGTGGCCACCAGCATCGGGTTCCCGTTTGACACGGTGAAAACCCGCATCCAGTCGTACAAGAAATTCACCTCGGTGTGGGACTGTGTCGTCCAGTCGTACAGAATGGACGGCATCCGGGGCTTTTACAGAGGCATCTGGGCACCCATGTTCTCCACCGCCTTCACCCGCTCGTTGAGCGTCACTCTCCTAACCACCGCCAAGCCTTACTGCTACGAGGCTCTCTTCGGCTGGAACAAAACCAGCAAGTCGGCAGAGTTGCACCCGTTGGTGATGAACGTGCCGGTGTGTTTCTTGGCCGGTGCGTTTGCCGGCGCCGGAACGTCCGTCATCTCGACCCCGTTCGAGTTTGTCAAGGTGTACTCCCAGATCTCCAACTTGGCCTACACCCAGAGCCATCCGGGCACCACCGAGGCCCCCAGACAGTCCACCGCCAGCATTGTCAAGTCAGTGTGCAAGCACAACGGGCCCGGGGCCTTGTACGCTGGCTACAGATTCCAGATTCTCCGAGACGCCGGCGGCCTGGGTGTCTACTTCGCCGTTTACGAGTCCGTGAAGTGGGCCTCAAACATGCTCTTGTGTGGCGATCCGGCCAAGTCCTCGCCCTTCTCCATCATGGGTGCCGGCGGAATGGCCGGAGCGCTCTGCTGGGCTTCTGTCTTCCCGATCGACACCATCAAGTCGCTCGTTCAAAAAGACGTGGTCACCAACACGTTACGGTTGGAGAACGGCTTGGACGCACTCCCTCCAAAAGAAAGAAAGTTGAGTTACAGCAGGCAAATGTACCGGGGCGTCGCCGTGTCCATGTCCCGCTCCTTCCTTGTCAGCATGGTGTTCTTCAGCACCTATGAGTTTGCCATGAAGACTTTTGTGTAGATAGACTTATTTATTGTCAATAGATTATAGACTTTGTTAGACTTTTGAAGACAATGTTCTGTCAAGAATAATACAGTGACATTTCGATGGCACGGCACTCACCGGTTTCTTCTTCTTCCCCGGGTCTCTTGTTCGGCCTCTTTTTCCTGGCCCTTCACTTGGCTGGCTCTTCTGGAAACCCGTCTCTTGCGGATGGGCTCCTCATCTATTTCATGCGAGAGTTCTTGAATGCTTCTTTTGATGGGTGATCTGGACCGCGTGCGGAGAGCTGGGTGGTCTTGGGAATCGGTTTGAAGAGAGTCGCTGGGCAACCGGGTGGCTTTGGTGCTTGACCCGAGCACAGGAGACGATTGTGGCTTCTGGCTCCTTCTTTGCTTCTTCAAAGGAGAGGATTTGATCTGCTCGTATTTTTCCTGTTCATGTTCACTAAGATTGGGCTCATCTGGCTTTGGTTCGTTCACATCTGCTTCATCTGGTTTTGTATCGTTCAATTTTGACTCATTCGAAACAGCTTCGCTCGGCTTTGACTCGTCCTCATCATCAGCATGTCTTTGGCTGCGCAAAACCCTTCTGACAGGGACTTCTTGCTTAGCTGTCTTAGACTTTCTAGCCCTTGCTTTTGATCTCGGAGCCTTTACCTTGGGTTTCTCAACCTTAACTTCTTCGTGTTCAGGTTCGGATTTTGACTCCACGTCAGGCTCAAATTTGGCCTCAACTTTTGGACTTTGTGAATCTCCCTTCTTTGATGCTTCGTTGACGGTCTTTTCAGGAGTAGAAGGTGCCACTTGTTCAGCATCAGGATTTTGGTCAGTCTCGATGAGGCTGTCAACTTTCTTGACAGTCTCAGCCTCTTGAGTTGAACCTTCAAGACTTCCCGTATCATGCTGAGGTTGATCAATGTCTTCTTCCATTAAGTTTTCGTCCTCCTTTTCCTTTATGATTTTCACAGCCTTCTCTTTCATCAAGACCAACAACTGGTGCACAGTATCGTCTACTGACTCGACAGTTTCCGGATGGTCCTGAGCAGACTTCTCAATGTTTTCTGGGGCATCTTGAGACTCCTCTATGTTGTTGGAATTGTCCGGTGATTGTTCAGCTTCAAGCTCTGTATCGGACGGCTCACTTGCGGTATCGGGAGAGTCTTGTTGCACGCCTATGTCAGTAATTGTGGTGAGGTCTTCGGTCAGAGGAGGAATAAGATGAATTTGGGGGATCTCGGGAGCAGCGTTGCTCAATTCCTCTTCACTGCTTGGACTCTGGGTCTCCACAGAGCCAGAAACTCTGGATCTGACAAATTCGGAGATTCTGTAAAATGGTTGAAAGACCTTGCTGCGGGACGGTTTTCCTAGATCCGAGAGACTTTCCTCTAGCTCTTTCTCCGGTTCCTTCGATCCCTCCACATCATCCTGAGACTTGAACTGGCTCACTTCATCTTCAGCCTCAATCTCAGTAGCAGCTTCAGACTCAGCTTCGGCTTCAGACTCAGCTTCAATTTCGGGCTCGACTTCACGTTCAGTTTCAGGTTTGATCTCAGCTTCGGAATCAACGTGGAATTCAACGTCAGCCTCATTTGGGAGTGCCGAGTCAACCTCAACTTCCGAGTCAGCAGCTGTGTAGACAACTGAATCGTCTGCTTCCTCAATTTGTTGTTCATCGACTTCAATTGAGCCATCGTTCTCGACAGGTTCAGCATCGGGAACTTCTTTTTGCACTTCAGTCACATCATGTGAGCTTTCAGCAAATGCCTCGGCGGGCTGATCCACCATTTCTCTGACGGTGTCTTCAACAAAGTCTTCGAATGACAATTCAGCTTTAGAATCGACCGGAGCGTTCTCAAACGTTCCTGACTCGTTCAAATAAGCAAGATGATCTTCATCTTCGTTATCGGGATGACTGACTTCAGCTTGAGGTTCTGGCTGGTCCTCTGAAATGTCCTCTTCTGCGATTGCAACTTCACCTTCAGGGAGCTGCTCAAGGTTCTCCACAAGCAAATCGAAATTAGCTGTTGGGGGTGGAGCCTCGAAATCTTCCGATACCAATGACTCGAGACCATCAGGGGCATTTGTTTGGATAGGGAATTCCTCGACATCCTCATTCAAGAACTCGGTCAATCCGCTTGGGAGAACAGTATCAGCTGGCTCCAGCGGAGCAACTTCGTCCATATGTTCAGGTTGGTCTTGGCCATGCGTTTCTTCCTCGGGGATTTCGATATCCTCATGGATCTCCTCTGGTTCCAAATCTTCGTTCGTTTCGATAACCATGTCATTGATCTCGTCTTGTTCGATATCAGACTTAGACGACGAACGCATCCACCGGAAGGGATTGAGTTTCGAGAAAGCAGACTTGACTCTTTTTGGAGCAGAGCTCTCGGTATCGTCATCTGCCGCTCTCTTTCTAGATTGGCTCTCGCCTTGCAGTTCTGCAACCTCTTGTGTACTCTCCAATGCATCGGACTCTGCTTCCATTTCCTCCACAACTCCAGCCGTCAGCAAAATGGTAGGAGTGTTTCGTGCAGACTCCAATTCTTGAATAAGTGAGGGACGCACAACGTCGTCGGACTCCTCAAAAGTTTCAACAATGACCTCTTCCTCTGTCTCCACAGGCTCGACGATTTCTGTTGGCTCTAGCGCCTCGCTCAATGACTGAGTAACAAACTCGAGTGAGGGATTGGGGACTTCCACAGCAGGTGTTTGCACAGAAGGAGTTTCAATGGATGTAGGTTCGATAAGAGCCTCGTCTTCGAACTCGGTGTGGTTATCATAGACCACGATCACATCATCCACGTCAGCGGGTTCAACTATGAGAATGTTTGGGCTGGCCGCCTCAGACTCGCTCTCAAGGGATGAGCTCGACAGGTCGTCTTCGATGTCTTTCAAAACGGGAACATCGGGTTTTGAAGAGAACGCTTCTTGTTCAGCCACTGAAACTTCTTCCACATCAATAGAATCATCTGATATAGCAGGAACTTCTTCCTCGGTAAGGACCGCTTCCTGAATAGGAATCTCCTCGGTCACGACCTCGATCTCTGTTTCAAGGGGAGCATCCTCCGCATCCTCCTCAATACTTTCATCTTGCTCAGGAGTTTCGAGAACTTCGGTCTCTGAACTATGAGCGAAGGGATTCAACAGCTTCACCCAGCCCCACAAGCCGGACGATTTAGTGGCAGTTGGTTCGAGCAGCTCCGTTACAATATCTTCCTCTTCTTCAACGTGGTCAGAAAGTTCACTTTCCGTCTCGGGATCAGTCCCTAGCTCTTCTTTAAGTTGTTCCACCGTTTCAAGATGGAGGTTGAACTTCTTTTCGGTTCTTTTAAGCTGCTTGAGCACAGTTCTTGGGTCTTCCTCAGGAAGACTTTTGAAAACTGGGAACCTGAGGTCTGCAACGGGAACCTCGGGTCTCTGGTCCTCGGATTCCACGATCTTCTCAGTTTCCGGCTCTTCATCAGCTACCTGGGTCTGTTCCTCTGGTTTGTCATCAATGATGATAGACTCCGCTTCTGATTCTGCAACAGTTTCCGGAATTTCCTCCACAACTTCATCTTCGATGATTCGGGTATCGACCAGAGGCAACTCTTCGGCAACACCCGTATCTGCATCTTCATAAGCATCGGGATCGCTTTCATTATCGTGCAAGTCCTGTTGCAACTCATTTTCCTGCTCAACGAATTCCTGTAGCTCTGACTGCAATTCCTCGGTCAACTCGGATACTTCCTGTGCCACTTCAGCTTGCAGTTCGTTCATGATGGACTCCACCAAGTCAGTGATGTAGGTTTGATCTGCCGAAGATTGAAGCGCCAGAACAGCGGACTCAGCCAAACTTTGCTCGTCGAGTTGATCTAGGTCATAAAATGTGGTTTGGGTATCGACGTTGGACATATCATCTGAAGGTGCAGTAATGAAAGAGACCTGGGCTTCAGCGTCGTCCATATCTTGGTCGACTTCTGGCGCTTCATCGGATGCTTGGTCGATTTCGGGCGCTTCATCGGATATCTGGTCTTCCGCCCCGGATTGCTCTTCGGGCTCTTGATGCAAGGCGAAAAGCTCAGGGTCAAACTCCTCGTTGACTGACGAGTGGTCTTGTGTAGTCGCTGGATCGACGTCGTCTTCCGATGCTCCTTCAACATCCAGTTCCAACTTCCCTGACTCGGAATGATCTGATAGATCTTCCACCTCGATTGCGTCGGCTTCCTCGATGTCGGCCGCTTCAACAAAGCCCTCCGACTCGTTCTCAAAACCAGCCTCTGATTCATCTTCGGGATCGCCTTCTGATTCTGCGTTTTCGTCTAGCTCTTCGTGTTCTAGCTCTTCGTTTTCGGAGTCCATCGACTCCTCCGGTTCAGAATCTTCATAAACTTCGTTTTGTCTGGCAGGAACATCCGTGAGCCTTGGACGTCCGTTGCGCACCTGATATGCCACTGCCTGTGAGGCAAGTTGCGCAAACTGATTCAGCTCGTCTTCGCTTGCTTCGAGACCTTCCTCTTCACTGTAAACTTCGGATTCAGGTCCACTCTCCTCGTACTCATTTTGGCGGGAATATATCTCCGGCTCGGGCTCTTCGTCACTGATGATCTCTATAATGTCATCGTCCTCGTCTTCTTGGACTTCGTCTTGTTGATCTTCTTCTTCGTCCTCTTGTTCTTCGTCTTCATCTCCGAGATCTTCCTCCTCTATCTCTTCGGGAGAATCATTTCGTATGCTGAACGAGTCGTATTCCTTTTCAGTGAGCAAGTCGGGATACGGTGAGCCGTTGGCTCTCAGAACATGGTCCGACTCTTCATCTTGGTCTTGCGGCGTATCTAGTATCTGGCCCAATTTGTCGAAAGACGTCAGGAAGATTTGAGTACGGTACTTTCTCCTGAGATCCTCCTCGTGTGTTTTTCTTCGGAGCTGTTGCAATTCAGACTTTTGCTTTGTGAGCGTAGAGTCAACTCTCAGCTTTAGACTGTCTATCCAATTGAGAAGATTGTCATTTTCGTTGAATGATTCATTGGCGGTAGCGAATGTCTGATTGAGCGTTGTGTTATTATGTTTGTCGGATTTTTTTCGGCTCAAAGGCGGCGTGGGGAACTTGTTGCCGGCCATTGATGGTAAAAGGTGTTGCAGGACAAAACATCAAGATACCCCAGGTCACGTGAGCAACGAAACCATCGGCCACATAGAGTACCACATAAACTAATATTTTAATTTGATCTTTTGATGTTCTATTTTTCCTTTTCATCCATTTCGTTGTTTCTTTTCTATATCCATGCTAAAGCAGCTCGAAGATGAAGTGGAGCCACTTGACTCGGTTGAACCGGCCGATGCTATTAACCTCTCTGAGCTGCAACGTGCGGAGCATTTTTAACTCCGACTCCAAGAGAAGCTCTTCCTCGTGTCCCTTGACATCCTCTCTCTCGCACTTATCGAGAAGGATTTTGTGCTCCAGCTTGAACTGGTCCACATTGCTGAGAATGTCGGCCATGGCGTACACCAACGACTTGCTGACGAACTTGAACGATGCAAACTCGCGGTGGCGGAATAGATAGAATGTTTTCAGCGCCGCTCTGTCGGCACTGCGGGGCACCTCCTGGATCTCCACCACATTGTTGGTGACGAGCCGGTACACCTCGTTTTTGACGGTGCGTTCCTTCAACAACACCGAGTTGGAAATAGCCTTTTCGTCCACCAACTTCATCTCCTTGATGCAGCGGAGCACGCGGAACGCGTTGGGGCCCAACGTGGTTTTGATCAAAAGATCGTGGTGGAACTGCTTCACTTGCTTGGCTAGTTGCAAGTATGGGATAGTGTATGACCCGGGCGCCGTCTCGAAAAGAAACGCAATGTTGCCCTGGCTGAGGAGGCGCAAGTGCTCGGCGAGAAGCGTGAGCGAGTGCATTTCCGTGTCGTCGCCGTTGCTGTAGCCGTTGCCCACTGGTTCTGCGCCGTCTTCGAGCTTCACCCTTTTGGAGGCGTGGTCGTCGTCGGCGCTGGTTCTCTTGGCAGGCTTCAAGAAGTTTTGCGTGAGGATGGAGTTGCGCAAGTCCAAGTCTCGAGGCAAGGTCCGGGCCACGTCACGGATGGAGAACACGGTGAGCTTGGAGTCGACCAACTTGTTCTCGACCGACTGCATGAGCATGCGCTCCTCCTCCGGGTCGGTGACCAAACCGGACACGGCGAGGTACGGATGGGTCAAGTCCGGCGAGTGCTGCTCCACCAACGAGCAGCACGCGGTGTAGATCAGCAGGGCAATGAGGCCCAAACGCAGGTTGGCCAAGTTGACCAACGCCCGCAGGCGCAAGGCCTTTTCGTAGCGGGCCAAGTTGAACGTGAGCGTGATGTGCGGGCGTAGCTTGTGGAGGCCGTCCTCGACGAAAAGCACATCCTTGGTATCGAGTCCCAGGGCATAGAGCTCGTCCAACTTCGTCTTGGTACGGGCCTTTCCCTCGGCGACCCGCTTGACCTCGCTGGTGGTGGTGTTCCGTGGGATCTGCTTCATAGTGTCCTGGTACAACCGGTCCCACAAATCCTCCACGGGCTGGTAGTCGATGGCCTGCAAGCGGCGGAGCCAGCCGTGCTGGTGGAGTTTGAGAAGACACTCCATCTTCTGCAACTGGACTGCCGGGTCGGCAAACAGCCCAACGAAATCTTTAACCACCACGTTACCGTTTTCAAGCACATTCTGCATAACCTCGGCCTCGGGCTCGCCGTAGTGGGCCTTGATGTGGGTAACCACATCGCCGGCGTGGATGAGACACTTGGCGCCGGCCTCGTTGAAGGAATAGTACACCGCAGAGCCGTCGTGCCAGTAGAACACGCAGTTGAGCTGGATCAACGACACAAGGGCCACCTTGACCTTGTTGGGCGGGAGACGGCTGCGGGAGGAGATGTCCTTTGTGGTGGAGCGGCCGTAGCTGATCAACGAGGACACCACGATGGCTGCAGTTTCGCCAAGGTTGTTCAGCACGACCCTCGTGTACAAGTACGACTGCGGCGACTGGGTTTTCGCCGCGTGGGAGAGAGCCGTCATTGTGTGGAGCGAAGATGAAGGTGAAGGTGAAGATGCGAAGAAGATGCGAAGAGTGCAGAGTGCGAAGTGAGAACTGAGACTACATTTGTGAGACTGCGAGACTTGACGTACATTCGAGACTAATCTACATATTCACCACATGTCGTTGAAACAGAGCCTTAAAGCGTGTAAGGCGGCAATTGAGCGCAACGACCCCGAGGACGCGCTATATTACGCCAACGAGGCGTTGAAGGAGGACCGCCAATGCTACTACGCCTACCTTTTCCAGGGCAAGGCCCACCAGCTTCTGGCCAACACCGCCAAAGCAGAAAAAGCATTCGAAAAGGCCATCGCGTTGGAGCCCGAAAACCTCTTGGGTTGGAAGGGCTACTTCCAAACCGCCCGCCAGTCCGACGACTTCGAGGCTTTCTTCCGCATTCTCATCAAGTACCTCCATGTGTTGGCCGCCCAGAACTTGCCCATGGCGGAGCCGCTCAAGGAGATGAAAAACTACCTCCACGCACGGAGTTTCAAAAGTAATGACCCGCTTTACGAATACTATCTTCGGCAAACGCTTCCCGGGACCGAGTTGGCCGATTTGGCAGGGCCAGAATTGGGTCCTCCAGCAGAGAACATCCGCAAGTTGTTGGTGTTGGTGAAAAATAGAGAGGACGCCGAGGTTGACCAGACGATCAAGACAGAGCGCCGCAAGTTGCCCCACCGGCTCACGGCCCCGCATTTGGCCCAACTCAGCGACTTGGAGTGGTCCATCCGCAGAGATTCCTCTCTTCCAGAACTATACCAGATGTACATCGACGCCTGCGACGACGACGACAGCAGACACCAGTACGAGACGGAGTTTTTGAAGTACAAGTGGGCACTTTTGAAAGTGAGCCCGGAAAAGTCGACGTTGGCGGCCGAAATCAAGACCATGGTCGAGGACTTGGTGCTTCTCGACACCAGCGACGAGTTTACCTGGTCGTTGAACTTCGACTTGCAGGACGCCAGGCGCTTGGCAGACATGGACACCAGCTTGCTTTCCAGATTCATCAAGAAATTCCGCAACAGCAGCTTGGGCTCGCTCCTATACTACTTTGTCATGAGCGACAGCTGTCCCTTCGACAAAGAGAACTTCATGGACTTGCTCTCTGAAAAAGAGCCTGCCAAGAGCGAGAGTCCTGTCGAAAAAGAGTCAGACACAGAGCCAGACTTGGCAGACTCGGCATTGGAAACGGACAACGCCGTGTCAGACACCCTCTTGCCCAGCGAGTTGAACGAGCTCATCGAAAAAGCCTACTCCTCGTGCAAGGACTCCATGTTGGCCCACCGCATCTACTGCCTCAACCAGATCCATTTCCAGGAGTACGAGCTGGTCTCTACGCGGTACCCCGAAATCATCCGCAAGTTGGCATACTACCAGAAAACCTACGGCTTGGAGCTCACAAACTGCAAGGAAGATATCTTGTGCCTGCTTGCCATAGTGTACACCTACTATGAAGCCCCCAAGAACTTCAGCAGAGCACTTCAGTTGTACGACAAGATCCTCGCCGGCAACCCAACCCGGAAACAGGCCTTGATCGGTAAGGGCTTGATTTTGGTGGCCAGAAGAGAACTTGAAAGTGCTACCGAGCTTTTATCAGACATCGTATCCCAATTTCCCACCGATGCTACCGCGCTCAAGGAGCTTGGCTGGTGCAATGTATTGCAGAGCAAGTTCGACGAGGGAAGAAAGTACCTCGAGTCGTCCTTGCTGCATGTGGAAGGTACTTCCTCCAACGCATTTGAGATGCGTGCTGATATCAGATGGCGGATTGCCAAGAGTTACTTGGTAGAGGACATGGCCAACGAGGACAATGTGAAGAAAGCGTACGACCTCTTGATCTTGTCACTCAAGGACTCCAACACCCACGCTGCCTCATACACATTGTTGGGTGTGTTGTACCACGATGTCTACGACGACAGCATCCGGGCGCAAAAGTGCTTCTACAAGGCGTTTGAGCTTGACGTTTCCGAAATCACCGCTGCAAAGTACCTTGTGCAAGACTTGGCTGAGGAAAGAAACTGGGACATTACAGAGATCTTGTGCACGAGAGTGGTCAACTCCGAAAAGAGTCGTCGTATTCTTTTCAGCCAGCTCAACGATGATCCCGACAAGTCGTGGCCATACAGAGTCTTGGGCTGTTCAGCGCTCAACAAGCAGGACGATGCCAAGGCCATTGAGTGGTTCCAAACGGCACTTCGTATGCAAGCCATGGACGCAGAGTGCTGGATAGGTTTGGGTGAGGCCTACTTCAACTGTGGCCGGGTGGACGCTGCCATCAAAGTGTTCCAACACGTGACAAAGATCCAACCTGAGTCCTGGGTCAACCAGTACATGTTGGGCCTTGCTGTTTGTGTCATTGGCGATTATGACAGTGGGCTTGAAGTTTTGCAAAAGGCATTGGGCATGAACCCAGGTGCCGAGTGCATCTTGAACGCAATCTACGAGCAGTCTACCTTGTACAGCTCCCAGCTCTTGATGGGTGGCTTTGTGGGCAGAACCTTGCAGGTGAACAAGTCGGCCGTGGAGACAATTCTTGAAGCTTCGAAGATCAACAATCGGTCGCTCAGCTTGTGGAAATCTTTGGCAGACTGCCTCAATTTGGTGTGCAAGGTACAACAGGGCATTGAAAACTTCCCAATTGCTGATGTGGTTGCTGTTTTCGATGGAATTGACGGAACCGACGACGACCTTTGCTCTCTCGCAAAGGCACAAGATCTTTTTGACGAGAAGCTGTTTTTGCAGTCGGTGTCAATGCTCATTATTTTGGCAGCTCGTGCAGCAACTGCCGTGTTGGGGCCCAAATCGAACAAGTTCATCCGCTCGTACACGCAGTTTAATCTCGGCCTTGCCTACTTGGACGCATTCAATCTCAACGAAGAAAGAGCCGAGCCTTACCGCAGCGCCTCTATCGAATGCTTCAAAGCTGCCATCAAGATTGAGCCCGAAAACGCCCAGTACTGGACAGCCTTGGGCAACTCGTACCTCTCGTTCGATCCTCAGCTTGCTCAACATTGCTACATCAAGGCCAGTGTGTTTGATTCAAGAGATGTCACCGTTTGGTCCAACCTCGCCGCTCTTTACTTGAGATACGGCGATGCGGAATTGGCTCAGGAGGCATTTGACAGAGCCACGTCGCTTTCGCCTGAGCAGTCGACGCCGTGGATCGGGAACGCCTTGACTGCGGAGGTCTTAGGCGACATTGACACCTACAAAAGGTTGTCAACTCACGCATACATCTGCTCAAACGGCAGAAGCCCATTGGCGCAGTTGTGCTACGCCATCTTCGTGGTTAACAGCAGAATTGGACAGTCTAAGGACTCCAGAGACGTCGAGGCTGCGCAAGAGTTCAGTATCGCCAACTTCGCCATCCAAAGTTTCCTCAAGTTCCAGCCCAACAACGAGACGGGACTCAGACTTGCGCTCCTCCTCAGTGAGCGGTGCCAAACCTACGACACCAGTGCTGTTCTTGGAGAGAAGCTTGCATCGCTCTTGGAGCAGAAATTTGAGCGCACAGAGGACTCTGCCGTTTTGCTTGACTTCGCAAAGACGAAGACCCTGTTGGGCAGAGTCTTTTTGGGATTGGAGCAGTACGACAAAGCCATTGAAAATGCACAGGTCACATTAGACCTCCTTTCCGAAGAGGAAGTCACGGAAGAGGTGCAAAAAGCCATTCTTTCTTCGAGAGTTGTCATCGGCTTGGCGTTCTTCTTCAACAAGCAGTATAACGAGGCGTTGGAAGAGCTTCAGGTGATTCTCGCAGAGCACAGCAAGTCTCAGCGGGCCGTCACGTTGATTGCGCAAGTTCTTCATGCACTTGGCACTCAGGATACCAAGCAGGCTGCCATTGACCAGTTGTTCTCGTTCATCGAGGAAAACGGCTCGTCGTTGATGGTGGTGTTGACCTTGGGTGCGATTTCCGTAGTGGAGAACTTGGACGAATACTTTGTGCCAATCAAGGAGGAATTGGATGGCTTACCTGTCAGCGAACTCATGGGAGATACTCACCGTTTGGTCCCCGAACTCGTCAAGGAATTGGGCGACCGCATCAGTGGACAGAACAACTCTACGGTGTGGCAGAAGTTTGCTCTCCTTTTCCCCAGCGATTTCGTCATCTGGAAAAACATCAACGCCCACATGGCACTCACGACCTCGCTCTTGACGGACTCGAAGAGAACGGCCATCGATGTTGCTGAGGCATACGCTATCAAGGGCACCAGACGTGAGCTCCAAAGGTCTCTCTTGCTATTTGCCGACAACGCAAAGGTCCGGGAGGTGTTCAGTCTGTAAAATCCGATAACATAATACACGAGTGTAAATTCATTCATAAATAGAATGCAGAATTATTTGTAATGGTACCAAGAGAGAAAGTGAATGTAGTGTGATTTCGCACCCACAAGCGGAGGTCCTGCAGACCCAACATATCTCTAGTGTCTCACTTGTGCTATCACTGCAACTACTCCCTGTCTGTAGTGCATCCACGGTCCCAGTCCGGCGAGTTTCCCACCTTACACCGCCGTTCTCAATTGGAAACCCACTGCTCGTTTCCCCGCCCCACAGCCAACATTCCGGTCTGCAAGCGTCTCTCGAGTAAGACGTGACCCCAGATCGAGCCACCTTCTGAGGGATACCGCCATCAACGCCGATGGCCCCAATCGGAGTGTATTCTGATTGAATCCACACCCTACAGAAGCGAGATCCGGGTTTTCTGCAAGAAAATCTCGCGTTCTCCTTCGAAGGCAAATCAGCGCTATCAGCCGATAAGCAACTGTGGGTACCAGTGTGACTCAACCGCCACCCCCGAGAAAATCAAACAAATCAGAATAAAAAAGAGTCACTAGCATCCGAAGGCACGTCCTGTCCTTTCCCCCCACCGAAAAAACTCAAAAACCCACAAAACACAGGCCCTTGCCATCCAATACACAACCATGGAGAAGTCGCCAGAATCCATCCGCAAGAAAAACTCCAAACTCGCCCAAGTGGTGCAGAACTTCTTTACCAAAACCCTGCAAGTTATCGTGCAAGCCCGGTCCTTGCCGGAGCCCAAGCCGCTGCCCTACGACAACCCGGCCAACTCCGAGTCCTCCAAGATCAACAAATGGTTCAATCTCTACATGTCCAATCTAGATAGCGACTGGGTTCGCCTGGAGCTCCAGCCCTGGAAATCACAGTCGGATCTCGCTCTGTTCCCACCCATGATCATCGAGACGTATTTGGACCTCCGTCAGTTAAGCCCGAGAGAAATGGTGATGTTGGAGGACGACAGCGGGAACTCATGGACGGTCGCCGAGGGCGGCTCCAAGAAACAGGAAGTTGTTCTCGAGAGATGGCTCATTGAGTTCGACAAAAGCGCTGCATCTACATCTGCCATTGAAGAGCTTCCGCTAGTGTACAAGCAGGCTATTGTACTTCTCCGCGTGTTATATGGTGCTGTCAGACTCCTACCTTCCTACAAGCTAAAAAAGTTGGTGTCCAAGCTGCAAAACAAGAACTTGGTGCTAAAGAACAGGTTCTTGGAGGGAAAGCAGCCAATTACCTCCAAGCGCAGGATCGGTTTGTCTAAACCCATCATCCCACACCAAATGTTACAGACGGAATCCCACATCACCCAACGCGAGTTCTCTCCAATCCAAACGTCCTTGGGCAGTTTGCGTGTATCTGTGGCATACAGAAATCACTACAAGTTCCTGGTCCAGCACCACGAGGACAGACTATCCAACCACTTTATCACCTCTGATAAGGAGCGTGCTGAGGCTACCAGGACCGAAGCCGCCAACTTGTCCGGCAGAGTTTCGATGTCAACTTCTGGATCCAACCCGGGAGTCGACTCGACTGGATCACAACATATCCCCGAATCGCCCCACGGCGACTCCATGGAAATGGGCCACACCAGCACGGAAATGCCGGATCCGAGAGTCTCACGTGGCTCGTTCGACCACTTCCGGGAGAAATACTCCGTGCTGCCTTGCACATCTGAGCACCTAGACAAGGATCTGGTGTCGAAGGCGCCAGCAAAAAGCAAGGCCATACAAGCTGGTTCGCATCCATCGCGGCCTAGCATCCAGCCATTCAAAGTGGGCTCTATCGGCAGTTCTCCGCCTCCAAACTCTGGTGTTCCCATGAGTGTGCAAAGCCTGTCGTTGGAGCGCCGGATCTCCATCACCAGCAATCGCTCAGGTTCCAACGCGTCCCTTGTGGCTCTTCTCAGAAATCCACGAACCAGCACTTCCTCCTCCAACACGCCCAATGCTATCGCCATCTCTCACTCACAATCAAACACCGCGCAGATGGCTCGCTCAATATCGTCTTCCCACGGTTCCCAGTCCAATCATGACGACAACTACCAGGACTATGCATCCACCACGCCACGGTTCTCATCATCTTTTGGGTCTCGGCAAAGCCGCCACCTAAGCAACGTGTCTGCTAAAGCGTCGCATGCTATAGAGCACAACCAGTCGTACTTCGGTACAAGTGTGGACTCAAACTCGTCTGGGCCACCCTTCAGCGGGCTCTACGCGGACGACGATATCAGCTCGTTTGTGCA
This sequence comes from Metschnikowia lopburiensis (nom. inval.), assembly GCA_030563105.1. NCBI lineage: Eukaryota > Fungi > Ascomycota > Pichiomycetes > Serinales > Metschnikowiaceae > Metschnikowia > Metschnikowia lopburiensis (nom. inval.). The sequence goes on from JAKUBC010000016.1 coordinate 87,311, forward strand.
AATGATAGACGGCAAGTCCGACCTTCGTTTGAGCAGTAGTAATCAGGACCTGAAGCAAGAGACACCCACCAATGACAGCAGTTCACATTTTGAAGCATTGGGTCGTTTCCAGTTGTTGAAGAGCCAGTATCAGCAGCTCAGTGATAGTGTCAATGCCAGTCTAGTACTTCAGCATACTCACCTGGGTTCCAGAAGCGGATTGAATCTGGACAACAGATCATCAAGCCGTAAGTCGTCTCATTCGGCCCATTCACCCGCTCCATCTTTACCAGTGGGCTCTTACGACAACTCACATTTACCTTCTATTTCCTCCCGTTTGAGCAGGACTGATGACGAGCCATCTCGTTTTATGAGTGGCAGCAATGTTGCAAATTCACCAGCGAACATCAGCCCTGCCCCTTCCAGACCACACGACACCGAAAAAGAGAAAGAGGGCATCTCTGGACTTGCCACCTCTCCCTCGGTCTACAAAACCGCAAAGCAGGCTTTCAAATACGAGGACGTGTTCGAGGACGGCGACGAGGAGGGCCCAGACTACTTCGTCTCTGGTAACAATAGAAGACAGAGTTCAATTCGTCTGCATGACATGAGTTACGATAACGACGACTTGTTGTTCGAAATGACGGACACCCGGTAATTTGCAGTCCCGTTTTAGTTTAATCCAACTCAATTTTCCCTGGTTTGCGTGGTGTTGCTGTATCTGCGCATATGCTTATCTGCGGAATAAGTGAGATGTTGGGGCCACAAAATTGCGGGGGACCACCCGCGCTTCACCGAGGTGCAATAGTTTTTCTCCGGGACTCTCACCTACCACAATTAAAGGCAGTGTCAGCAAACTGTGGCCGCACATGTCAACCGAATTCCATAACTCGAGAATCTGATCCCAGTTTCTCAACACTTCCGTTTGCCTTTCATTTCACTTCTGTTTATATCACTGTTCCTTCGCTATGATTTCAAGAGTCACACGACAAACAAGTGCTCTTTCAAATGCTCTTATACGGTACTCGAGTACTTCCAGCAGGGCCATGACGCCCGTAGAAGCATATGACCGGAGAGTCGAGCAAAAAAAACTTCAGGATGATCCCTACCAGCGGAAGATTTTGCAAAGTCTAACGGCACTTCACGAAAAGTTACAGACCTATCAGCCACCGGCTATTGAGATGCCTGACGTGGAAGCCTTGAAGCCAAAGACTGGGTTTTCGAAACTTGTGTCCGGAGTTTTCAGCAAATCAAAGCATAAAACGGTCAGTCCAGGCGAAAATGAAGTCAAGGGGACGTATCTTTGGGGTGACGTGGGATGTGGTAAGACCATGCTCATGGACTTATTCTACCTGGTTGTGCCATCGCATCTACCCAAAAGCCGATTCCATTTTCATCAATTCATGCAGAATCTCCATAAAAGATCTCACCAGCTCAAAATGGAGCATCATCTAGACTTGGACGTGATCCCACTTTTAGCGAGCGAAATTGCATCTAACTCTACCGTTTTGTGCTTTGATGAGTTCCAGGTCACTGACGTTGCTGATGCCATGCTTCTCAGACGGCTACTCACGTTGTTGTTGAGCCCCGAGTATGGTGTTGTCCTTTTTGCGACCTCCAATCGTGCCCCCGATGACTTGTACTTGAACGGTATTCAAAGAGTGCTGTTCATCCCCTGCATTCAGTTGATCAAGAAACAAACGAAAGTCATATACCTCAATTCGCCCACGGATTACCGTAAGGTTCCACGTCCCCTTCTGTCCGTCTACTACTATCCAAAGCCTGGTGTCAAGTATCACAGCAAGACCAATGTGGCGGCGTGCAAGAAACATATTCAGACTTGGTTCGACTACTTCAATCGAGACAATGAGAACAAGGAGGTTAATCTCGACGACAGCATCACGGTGTGGGGCAGAACGCTTCACGTCCCCAGAAGCAGCAGGCCATTTGTTGCACAATTCACCTTTGATGAGCTTTGTGGCCACAATCTAAGCGCAGGTGACTACTTGACGTTGGCTAACACCTACAAGGCCTTTATCATCACAGACATTCCATACTTGAGTATCGACGTCCGTGACAACGTCAGGCGATTTATCACTTTCCTTGATGCTGTCTACGATGCGCACGGATGCATAGCCACCACCGGTGCAGCGGCTTTCAAGGACTTATTCGTGGAGCCCGAAGATCTTCAGAAGGACAATTATCAGCTTTACAAGAAGCAGAGCGATAGCGGAACGGAGGAGACATTTGAGGATGACGACTTGGTTGTCAAGCATGGTTTTGATAAACTGGTGGCCAAGAAGGCCTCTATGTTTGTCAATGACGAGGAGAAGTTCGCCTTCGCGAGAGCTTTGAGCAGACTCACCCAGTTGGGAACCACCGACTGGTTGGAGACGAGCTTTGATCGCTAAGCGGAGTACTTACGGTTCAATATTTATTCATTTAGGTAGTATCGTTGTAGAGCCTTTTTAATTTTTCAAAATGCCTCCGATGGTCACCTTGGACCGATTATGGCGAGTGCCTACTAACGATGGTGGCCAGTCCAGTGCGACCGGCACGTGACTTACACCTCCAACTTCAACTTTCAACACAACAGTACACATACACCTCCACAACTACAAGCACCAAAATGTCTGCAAACGACATTCTAGATGTGCTCAACATCCAGAGGGATGACCTGGCACAGCAGCAGCGCAAAAAACAGCGCGTCGAGCCGGCTGTGCCTCAAAAAACCGGAATGGCCAGAGAGCTCTACAATCTCTTGGGTCCCAACACCCCGCCAGTGAACATGAACATGGGAACTACCAAGGTACGTGACCGTCGACAGAAAGTGTCGCCGTGGACGCGGATGGGATTTGTGCCCAACAAGCGGAACTCGAACTCGCCAAGATTGTACCACTGGGAGAAAGGCTCCAAAGAGCTTTTGGAAGAGCAGAGCAAAGACAAGGCCTACTTCTTCGACAAATTCTTGGTGTCCATTGACATTCCTGAGATGGTGGATGAGCCAACTTACGACACAATTATGGCAGAGGTCAAGGAGCGGGAGGAGCAGTTGGAGAAGGAGCGGAAGGAGCGCATAGAGCTTGCTAAGAAGGAGCAGGAGCAGAAACGACTCGCAGAGAAAAAAGACGTCAAGAAAGAGGATAAGGCCGAGAAAAACGGCGAGAAGAGTGACGAAAAGAAGGAGGACGGAAAGAAAGAGGACGCAAAGAAGGAGGACGGAAAGAAAGAAGAACCCAAAGACTCCAAAGAGCCTGAAGCGTCCAAAGAACCCGAGGCTATTCCTGCCCGCGAGTGGACCTACGACGAAACCAACTTGTTGTTCCAATTCTGCAAAGACTTCGAGCTCAAGTGGCACATCATCAACGACCGGTACCCTGCTCACTATGGACGCTCGATGGAAGACTTGAAGGAGCAGTTCTACCGCGTGTGCGCCAAAATCTTGAAGTTGAAGGGTACAGGTAACCCCAGTCTAGTCGACTCCCTTGACGCCTTCTCGAAGCATGCCGAGCTAGATCGCAAGCAATACCTCGAAAGCTTGTTGAAGCGGACGCCCGCGGAAATCGCCGAGGAGGAGTCGTTGGTGATCGAGGCCCGGCGTTTCGAGCTTGCGGCAAAGAAAATGCTTGCAGAAAGAAGCCACTTGCTCACGCTTTTGGACCTGCCCCAGCTGTCGCAGTCGGTGCAGCAGTACCAGTCCTCTCAGGGCTTGACCAACCTTTACAACAACCTCATGATCTTGGACAAACATCAAAAGAAAAAGATGCAGCAGCGGGCTGCACAGCCGCCCGTGGACCCGGTTCCACCGCCAATTCCTCTGGCTGCGTCCCTGTCTCACAGGAGAGACCGCAGTTTCCAGACCCACCTCCAGCAATATTTGAGCGGTGTGTTGAAGCAGCAGCAGGCTACGCAGCCCAAGGGCGAGCCCAACCCGATCCAACAGCTTTTGGCCAAGCGACTCACCACCAAGGAGGAAGAGGCCTATGGCTTGCACTACCATGCTAACGAGAGATTGACCCCCAACGTGATTCTCAGGTCGACTCAGAAACTTGCCGGCTTGCAGCAGAGACAGTCGGTGTTCAAAGCGGTCAACAGCATGCTTCAAGAGCTTGACATTCCAACATCTGGAGGCACGACGTGGCGGCCCAATATGCCCACGAGGAAGACCATGGCCAAATACGACGAGATGATCAAAACCGTGGTGGCCCTTCTCGATGTCAAGAAGGGTAAGGACAAACTCGAGGCGGAGATTGAGCTCATCAAGAGCCAGCGGGGGTTGCAATAGAGAATATAGTGTATATTAGGACTAGAACTACAGTGAAATTAAAGTAGATGACGGTAGTTTTATGCTAAATGCTAGTACACATCCGACGTTGTGTCTCTAGTTCTTGTATGACTAAAATGAAAACTCGTAGTCTTGTAATGCAATACCCGAGTCATGCGGGGTTTTTTGGAATAGCTGACGAAGACCCATGAGCTGCTCTTCGTATTCCTGATATGCTAGTGTGTATGCCTCTGGTGTGTGCTGGTATTGCGGGTGGAAGGTCACAGTCAAGCCACTTTGGAGAGTGGTGATTGTATGGTTTGTAAATGGCAGAGTGTGTTCGCTGGGATTCCGTGGCCCATAGACTCTATTGACAAATTGTTCAACAACAGTCTCAAAGTACTCAAGATCTTTGTAGCCTTGGTAAACGTAAAAGGAGTATGCAAGGATGTGGAGGCAGTGCTTCAAGGCGTCGAGCTCGTAGAGTGTGTATTTCCCATCCTTCCCAATCTTCGAGTTTTGGGCGATCTGGGGTAGAAAGTCAAGGAACTTACTGAACCATAGATCACGAACCGAAAGCTGAAATGACCGTAGTTTCTCGTAGGCATAAGCCATGAGAAGTGATAAATGGGCCCAGTACATTTCGCTCGCCGTCGTGGCGTCCGCGTAGACTTGGATCAACGCATACAAAATGTGGTTGTTCTTGTGGTCGATCCACTTGTCAAGAACAATTTTGAAGTCCGTCTTGTAGGAGAGCGAGCTAACAAATTCAGCGTTAAGAATCTGAACCCGCTCATGGTCGCCGGCGTTGGCCCACTTGGTCTGCACTCGCTTATTGGGGAAACCTAATTTCACAGAGAGTTCCCAGAACTCTTCATTCTCCAAGACATGTGCTCGCGAGTATCTGAGCAAAGAGTCGATCACTCTCTTGCACAAGTCCGTGAAATCTTTCTTGTTGGAATTATTTGTAAACTCTTCATGCATCCGCTTGACAAAGCCACTGAGCATAATAGCTTTTTCGCCGTTATGCATCGACTTCAGCGTGCTGACGTTTTGAATCGCTTTAGTGATAATTTGAAGCTTGTAAGTTTGGAGCCCGTAAAGATTCGATACTTCTCCCATCATCGGCCGCTTAGAATGGAATATTGAGGAGGGCTTGTGAGAAAGCAGCCGGTAGAGATCCACTGAGTATTTGGTAGCATCTGGCGATATCAACCCGTCTAGAAGCACCTTGTCGATTTCCACCAAAACGGCATCATCAGTGCCATCCATGATGAACTCCAAACACATGAACATGATGAAGCGCAGCCTTGCGATCGGGTTGCCGAGGTAAGGGTATTTTTGCAACATCATGACATTCCAATGGTGGGTATTAGTGAGTTTGCTCACACCATACCAGACTTGCGCCGTCATTTCGATAATCTCCTCGTATGCGTTGTCCAAAACCGGATCAGAAACAGGCAAGTAATCCATTTGATGGCTCAAAAACTTGAGTAATGGCTTCATGAAGCGGGTGAGTGTCTCGATGTAAATTGCATCCAACTCAGGAAGTGACATTAACTGCTGTGTCACGAAAGTCAAGATTCCCAAAAGCTCTGCCTTCTGTGTGTTTGGAAGGGCCGCTAGGTCGACTTTGGTGAGGATCCGAAACATCTCGTTGATACCGCAGCGTGAGTTCGAGTCAGTGTCCTGAAAAATGAAACCGATGAAATTGATGAAGTTGCTGAAGATGCTGTTCATCTCAGAGCTTCTCGCGTGATGCTCGTTGAATGCCGAAAACAAAATGACAAAAGCGTTCGACGGGAGAGGCTTCAGGCCCGTTTTCGCCGACAGCGAAACAACCTCTAGGGCTCTCAATGACCTCCCATAGACAAACGCATCGGCGGAATCCTTGATCTGCTCTACTAGGTTAATGAACTGGCTCGCTAGATCAACCTCAGGAATTTGAGAAAGCAATACGATCAAATTGAGACGGTTAACGAACATGATTTGGTTCTTCCTTTCCTTCCGATAATGGTATTGGCTCGAGAACAATAACTTGGAGATCAACCGTTTCACGTCTTTCAATGAGCTGAGATTGGAGATATGCTCGTACAACATGACCATGAAGCGGTCGAATGCACTCGTGACGGGTATGTGCGAGCTCGATGACACAGACTCGATCATCTGAGGCACGTTCGGTTCGTCAAGGAAATTTTCAAACAGTCTTTTGGCGAATGTGGTGTAAAGTTGAATCAAAATCTTCTCTTCAGTCGGCCAGTTCAATCGCTTCGATACTAAGTCACACGTGTCCATAAATGCATGATGGAATTCAGATGTCAAATGATCTTTCGACCTTGCCAACAAGCTCAAGAAAGGCAACCAATTGTAGTGCGCTTTGGGAATAATTGCTGCCAACACGTAGGTCATGTCCAAAAGATTGGACACTTTGCCATTCAATGGCTCAGCTTCCTGAAGCGCTTCTGATATTGGGAGCCACCACCCTCCGGGTCTCTTTTCGTAAACTTTGAAGACAATGAGAAGCGAGTCGTAAAGTCCATGCTCAGACTTTGCAAAGCATGCATCGCTCAAGTCAGAGCTCGAGAACGTTTGGAAAAATGTGATCCAGAAGTCGGTGGTAAAGTCGTCCAAGGAACGATACAACTTTTGCTCGTTCTCCTTGGTGTAACGCAACTCGAGGCTAATCAAAACCCATAGCACTAACAACATCTTGCTATGGAATAGAAATTGGTACTTCCGAACCTCTCTCACTTGCAATTTTGAGAAGTCCTTTAGAATCCCATTCACAGAGCTCCAAAGGGTGTCGGTTGGCCGAAGTCTGCTGATAAACAACCAGTTCATAAGCTTTTTGATAGCTTGCAGGAGTTCTTCCCTCATTTCAGAGTCGATCAATGTACTGGCATTGCTGAGCGTTTTCCTAAGAACGTTGAAAAACTTGCCCGTATTCCTTATTGAATCTTCCAAATGGAATAGGCCGAAGGAGAAATGCCTGCCTCGCAAATAGAAACTAACACTGTCCTCTTGAGGAAGAGTAAGGGCCGAGAGATCTGGTGAACTAATCCAGTCTAGGTACTTCGAATCGAAAAGATGCCCCAAAGAGACTTGTGTCCCAGAGCCCAAAAGCTGCTCTTTGGTGGGTATAAAGTTTTGAGGATGTGACAAGTGAGACACCGTTGGTCTGTGGACGAATCGATCGGAGCTCTCGACTTCGTATGCAAACGTTGTCATGACCGGTCCTCTTTTGAAAGGCTGTGGGAGTTTTGACTGCAATTGCTTTGGCTTCTCGGGTACCGCTTTCTTCTCTTTTGGGTCAGAACTAGGTTTCGCCTCAGATACAGCGATGGGCCTTTCTCTGGAGCCAGACGTGATCTTTTTGCTGGAAACAGGTTTTTGTCTGGCTCCGTCAAGGGACCTAGCCGAATTGACTTTGCTCTGAGCTCTCATACCAACAATTCTGGGCTGCTGCTTTGTCGATCTGTTCTGTGAGTAGCTTCTTGAACTCCCTTGAACATTGAATTGCCTAGAAGCAGAGTATGGGCGTATCCTTAATGGATCTGCCGGGGAGTTTTTGCGCCGAGCCCCGGACTGTATGCTTTTCTTCTTGGTCCCGCTGGACCGGCGACTGCTGGCTAGCATGTTGTCAATTTCGTCACCTTCTAGCGCCTCATCACCATCTTGAAACCAGCTCGAAATGGGATGTTGGAGGCTTTTTGCGGGGGTGACCATATTTATGGATCTCGGGTCGATAAGCTCTACGGACTCTGTATCGGAGTCTGAGCCCGAAAAGACCTCGATCTGGGGCTCTGGAGAGCTGAATCTGTTCATGTTGGAGTAGGTTGATTGCAAAGAAGGCATTTTGGCGAAATGCGACTGCTCCAAAGTAGAGTCGGGTGTGGGGAGTGGCATTTGATCATCCTCATCGAAGTCGTTCTGGAGCTCCATGGCTAATTCAGCAGACTGAGTCAGCATGATACCTTTCTTCCTAATGGCCAAGCCCTTTCTTGGCACAAGCTCCCTGATGACCTTTCTGGGCTTCTTTTTTTCCGGCCCGGCTTGGAACCAGCTGAGTCTTTTGGCTGATTCCGGAAGAACACCTCTCAAAATCTTACTGAGTTTGCGGTACCGGCCACCAACTCTGATCATTTCTTCCTCACTCTCAGACTCTTCGTTGGCGCTTGAATTGGGAGAGGATTCTGGGTCGTTATCAGGAGCGTACAGCGGTTCTTGATTCTGCGGAAGATCAAAGATATCAAGAGGAATGAGTTCTTCCTCCACTTGCGTATCTGGCACGTCCTGGCTTTCGGGCTCCTGACTCCCAACAAAGTCATTGTCTTGACTGTCCTGTAGAAGATCCAGCTGTAGAGTATCTTGGTCTCCTTGCAAAGCCAACAATTTGCTCTTTCCTAAGTGAGCGTAAAAGCTCTTGGACCGGTAACGATCTTCATCGGGATACCGCTTTTTCTTCTGGAGGTATAAGCGATTCAAAGCTCTGACAACGTTTGTAATGTCCTCGTCACCGTCGAACATCTCGTTTATGCTATCGATTGTGCAGATACCGAGCCAGTCGGCCTGATCTGCAATGTATGGGTGGCGACTTGCAAATGTACGCTTTCGTAGACTTCTGGGCCGGGCGCCTCCAGAGAGTCCCGTGCTAGCAGCTTGTGTCTGATGCCCTTGAATTGGATTATCGAGTTCCTCTTCAAGATGAGTTATAGGGGACAATGCGTGAAGTGAGTTTTGGGATGATATGTGCTGTGGCTCTCGCTCCTGAGGTTCGACAATCTCCGGTTGTTCAAAAGACTCTGGTTGTTCGAAACCAGGCTGTTCCAGCTCCGTGTCGATTTCCTCGTATAGCTTGGCAAATGGCGAGGACAACGCCTCCGCTCGTAGTCTGGAACGGGTCGCTGGGGTGAAGAACAAGTACATATCTCGTAGGAGGTCTTTGTCGATAGCAGAAATCGGCAACTCAGGAAGATCATTCTCTGGGTCCGAGTCTGGGATTTGCTCCATCTCGACATGAATCGTGGGCTTGTGGAGGAGATTGGGTAGTTACTCGAGAATGGTCAGTTATGATGATGCGCGATAGACGTGTAGAGATGGAGAAATGAGGGAGGAATAACCAACGAGGCATCTGAGTTGACAGTGGGAAATTGACAGATGAGAGCATAATTGAGCAGACAGAAAAAGAAAGGAAATGCAAAAAGGAATCTGCTCAAGAAGTCGAATCCAGAAAGGAGGTTTATTGAGACCAGGACGTCTGCCTTCGATCGATCATGTAGACTTCACTTCACTTCCCGCATCCATAGGGCATCCTTTTTCTCTCGTAATCACGAATCAAATACAATCAGATCTTTAAAATTGGCATAAATAAGCAGCACCTCGAAAAGATACCAAAGTGCCGCTCTGATTTCTTTTGCAACTTTAGACCCTCCTCACGTGCGCACCACTTTCGCAACTACAGAAAATTTGACCTCCACCTTCATCTCCAACCATGGACAATCGCAGAGTCGCCAAGATCTACCGGGACCGCTCCAACAGGGCCAAGGTCTTGCCCTACCCCTCATCGGGCGGTCTTTTGTCCAAGGTCAAGCGGTACTTCTCCGCCGGCGCCGTGCCAAATCCGAATCAAAACCAACGCCCGAACCAACAGCCACAACAGCCACAACCGGCGCCAGTCCAAACCCGTGACTCGTCTGTGTTGGACTCCGTTCTGACCGCAAACGTGTCCGTGGTGCAAGGGTCCGACGACGCCAACCGCATCCTCTCCAGCTTCTTCCAGGAAAAGGGCAAAACACCTCTTTCCCAGGTGGAGTACGAGGGCGTGATGTCGCTCTTGGAGCGCTCGCGGGCGCTGGTGACTCTTCCACTTCCAGAGTCACCCACGGAAAAGCCACGGTCCCGCCAGCCGCTGGTAAACCCCGACAACACGTTTGCCCACTACACACAGAAGGTGTTGAGAAACTCCAGCATGCACGACGCCAACAACTCGTCGTTTGCCGCCCCCGAGTACAAGCCGGTCTACCACACATTCTCCGACAACTCCCAGGGAACTGTGCCTGTGAAAAGAGTGTACCAGTTCTCTGGTTTGCCCTCGCCTTACCGGACCAGAATCAAGGCGCCCAACATGGCTGCCAGAAGGGCCAAGCGCATAGCGTCCGCCATGCCAGCGCCCTCTGCGCCCGTGGCTGAGGCCACTCCCAACTCCTCTTTTGCATCGCTGTCCTTCCAGCCCCGGAGCAAGACAGCCAACTCACTCTTGTCCATTTTGGACGGAAACAAGGAAGAAAGCACGGAAACTCAGGGTGACGTTTCCAGACCGCTCCACAATCCCTACGCCAGAGGCAAGCGTGTAGCCGTGTCTGACGGCAACCGTGCCGCCAAAAAGACCCTGATCAAGTCGAACGCAGACGAGATCTCGAAAACCATCTCGTACAACAAGGCAGAGGAGTTGGAAGAGGACGCCAGTCCTTCGTTCCTCTTTGGACAAAGTGCGGAACCCAAAATTTCGGAAGCGAATGCCGAGGGCGATTCCGCTCCCACCAAGCAACCCGCTGTGTCTGGTACCGAGAAGACTGAAGTGGAGAAGCCCTCTGGTCTCAATGGTAATTCCACAGCAGCCGGTCCAAAGCTTTCTTTCGGCTTGCCTGAGGAGAAAGATAACAGCCTGACAGCTGCCCCTGCATTTTCGTTCGGTTCCAAAACTACCCAACCGTCTGAACCCTCCAAAGCTTCAGGTTTTACTTTTGGCGCTCCAAAGCACGACTCGTCTGAGAAGACTGATGACGCTAAGCCAGCAACGCCACTGTTCGGCTTCTCTACGGCTATGAAAACTGAAAATGCACCATTTCAATTCGGACTTAAGCCCGATAAAAATGGTGCAGAGAAGAGCGAACCCAAGAATGACTCTTCGGCATCTGCTGAGAAGCCAGCATTCAGCTTCGGTCTCAATTCAGACAAGAAGCCATCGTCACAAGATGGTGAAGCCAAGCAGGATGCTCCCAAATTTGGCTTTGGAATCAAGCCTAGCTCAGAGACTCCAAGTTTCAACTTTGGAGGCAAGGGCAGTATAACGGGTTCCAACGCGGAGTCCAGCTCCAAGCCAGCTTTTTCGTTTGGCAAAAAGGAAGATGGTGAGAAGCCAACAATCTCTTTTGGCAAGAAGGATGAGAATGAGAAGCCAGCTTTCTCTTTCGGCAAAAAAGATGAGAATGAGAAGCCAGCTTTCTCTTTTGGCAAGAAAAATGACGACGGTGACAAACCAGCATTTGCATTTGGAAGCACTGCTTCCAACGGAGACAGCCAAAGCTCTTCAGGATTCAAATTCGGTGCAGCTACGAGCGCTTCCACGTCCAATTCTGGCTTCTCGTTTGGGTCCAAGCCTACGAGCGCCGAAACAAACCCTTCGAGCTCGAATTCGAAGGAGATCGAGAAACCCGCCTTGTTTGACACTGCATCCTCCAACTCGCTGCTTGACGTCAAGCCTCAAGGCTCGGATAAGCCGTTGTTCAGCTTTGGGCAGAAGTCTTCTGAGCCAAGCAAGCCTTCTCTCTTCGGCTCTCAAGCTGAAAAACCTGCTGAAAAACCTGCATTTCAATTTGGCTCGAAGCCAGCTGAGACGTCTAACCTGCCTGCTCCTCTATTCCTGTTCGGTGCGAAGCCCCAAGAATCTAAGCCTGAAGAGTCCAAGACTGACGAGTCTAAGGAACCTGCTGAGGCCACTAAGCCGGCTTTCTCTTTCCTGAAACCAGACGGATCTTCGAGTTCAGGCTTTTCCTTTGGTGCCTCGGCCAACGCAGCACCAAGCAGTGGTTTGTCGTTCGGCTCGAAGCCTGAGGAGTCTTCTAAGCCAGCATTTCAATTCGGAGCGAAGCCCGATGAGAAGAAGACAGAGACACCAAGTCTTTTCGGGGGAAAGTCTGCAGACTCTACGGAACCCTCGAAACCAGCGTTTCTGTTTGGTAAAGCTGACACCGATAAGCCAGCATCCGAGAAACCGGCTTTTTCCTTCGGTGCGAAGCCGGTGACTAACAAATCGGCTGACAAACCTGCATTTTCGTTTGGTTCGAAGCCCGAATCCAACAAGCCAGCGTTCTCGTTTGGTTCAAAGCCGGAGACTGAGAAGCCAGCACTCTCATTCGGCGCCAAGGCTGACTCTGACAAGCCCGCTTTCTCGTTTGCTTCTAAGCCCGAGACCGAGAAGCCAGCGTTCTCGTTTGGATCCAAACCGGATGCACAAAAACCCGCCATCCTGTTCGGAAAAGCCGACGACAAGCCAGCTTTCTCGTTCGGTGCCAAGCCCGATGACAAGCCCGCCTTTTCATTCGGGTCTCTGTCCAACTCCTTCCAATTTGGCGCCCAGCCTTCTTCGAAGCAAGAGGGTAATGGACATGGCGCCGCTGAACAGGGAGAGTTTACGTTCCCTCAAGTGGAAGTAAAATCGGTGCCCGTCAACGCAGAGAAAGTGAAGGAGTACGAGCAAATGTTCCCATTTTAATTTGCGAAATGAATTGTATAAAGAAGCTTCAGCCAAATTGCTTAAAAGGTGAGGGCTGGAAAAGTTATTAAGTCGACAAATAAAATTGACACGGTATGTACTGCTCTGTAGCTAGTTCTGTAGCCTGATCTGGATCTTGATGCGAAACGATACGCGCACAATATTCACTATACGACCATGTCCAAGCTCGACTCGGTTTTGCTCGTGGGCGGCAGCGGCTTTCTCGGCTTGCATCTCGTCCAGCAGTTTGCTACCCACTGTCCAAATACCGCCATCCATGTTTTCGACATCAGACCGATCCCCGACAAGTTGTCCAAGTACTTCACCTTCGACCAGTCCAAGATCGTCTTCCACAAGGGAGACTTGACCAGCGAAGACGACATCAACAGGGCCATCACGAAATCCCAATGTCAAGTGATTGTGCACTCGGCATCGCCCATGCACGGCATGGACCAGTCCATCTACCACAAGGTGAATGTGGTTGGAACACACACGCTTCTTAAGGTGGCCAAGCAGTCCCCTGTGGTTAAAGCCATGGTGTACACGTCGTCTGCCGGCGTGATTTTCAACGGTGCCGACACTTTCAATGCCAACGAAACGTGGCCGTACCCCGAGGTGCACATGGACGGATATAACGAGACCAAGGCCATTGCAGAGGAGGCAGTGATGAAGGCCAACGACCCTGGGTCGTTGCTCACGGTGTGCTTGCGTCCCGCTGGCATTTTTGGACCTGGAGACCGCCAGTTGGTTCCCGGATTGCGGACTGCTGCCCGTTTGGGCCAGTCCAAGTTCCAGCTCGGAGACAACAACAACCTTTTCGACTGGTCTTACGTGGGCAACGTTGCAGACGCCCACGTCTTAGCCGCTGAGAAGATCTTGGACCCGGAAAGAAGCGACGCGTTGGGCGGCGAGACGTTCTTCATCACCAACGATGCCCCCACCTACTTCTGGACCTTGGCCCGTACGGTGTGGAAGGCTGACGGTCACATCGACAAGTACAACATTGTGTTGAGCCGTCCCGTGGCGCTTGTGGCAGGTTACTTGTCGCTGTTTGTGTCGAAGCTTTTGAACAAGGAGCCTGGTTTGACTCCGTTCCGGGTGAAGATCACCTGCGCCACGCGTTACCACGACATCACCAAAGCCAAGGACTTGTTGGATTACACGCCTGCGGTGTCCCTCGAGGATGGTATCAAGCACACGCTTGACTGGATCTACGAGACCCACAAGGACTAAGGGGCTAGACACGTCTGGAGGTTAGACAGACAGACAGACAGGACTAGACATTACTGCTGTTGACTCAGAGAGTGAGGTAGGCAATGGCACCGACTATTATGGCGGTGAGGCCAACTTGCACCGAGAGACTGGACGAGCCAGAGGGAGAGAGGGCTGTGGTTAGTATATAATAAAGAGACTGCAAGATTGAAAGACCACCACAAAAGTGTAGAAGCGGCTTTTGGAAAAGACGTACCTGTCATGTTGGTGGCATTGTTGATTAAGTTCAAGCGGGGCCGCTGCTTGAACTGCATTTCGCCAGCATCTTCCTCGTCCAAGTCCTTCAATTGCGACTTGAAGCTGGCCGTGGATGGCAGTGCCATTTCATTGGCTACCTTGCTTTTGAAACTGCTGGGCCGGTCGCCGTCCACCCGCTTGAACGGGATGTTGCAAGCGTTGACGTCGTTGAGCGATGAGCAGTCGTCAAACAACACGGAAAGGAAGTTTGTGGACGGGTTTCCCGGACAAATGTTGTAGCACGAAGCGTCCATGGACTGAAGAGCACAGCACTCGCAGGCCAAGTCTCCGGCCTTGCAATCGTCCAAATCGGCGAGGACCGAGTTACAGCAGGCCGAGAGTTTGATCAAGTCGTTGGCCTCACAGTTGTCGTACGGCCGGGGATTGGAGTTTTTGTAGCTTGCATTTTCGATCTGGGCCAAGTCGGTGGCGACAACAAGCGTGATCCAGTATATCAAGAGCATTTCTAATTGTTCAATTTTTCAGAAGTTGATTTTGGTGGAGTGGGTTTGTGGATTGGGTGCAAAATGTCAATGCGACCAAAAACTCATGGAAATCTCGGCAACGCAAAAAAAGAGAAAGGTAGAACAAATTGAGGGCAATTCGGGTTCAACTATATTTTCAGCTGTGCATCAAACTCACAGTAGTCATATGGCTCGATGTAGCTACAGACTACTCCAGGTCCTACGAATCATCAGGTCTTAGATTGGCCAAGAGACTCCAACGGTCGGCTAAACCATAATGTCGGCTGACAGCAAACACCGTAAGCTACTGTCAATGTACAGTGACACTGTGCATTGTTACATTCTCCTGTCAGTCACTCGGGAATGCCACCGGTTCAGCGATCAATGCCTAGGAGATCGCGACCGGCCCGCAGATCATTCTGCAACCCCTTTCTGGGGTACTTCTTCCGATTGCCTCTTCCCGTGCCTAAATTTTTCTTTAAGTTTTCTTTCTTTTTTCGTAATTCTCCCCGATTCCCCTATCAATTCTTACTTTCCTGACATATGTCAGATCGGCTGTGCAAATCCCGTGCCAAGAATGCTGTCCCTTGTGTAAACAAGCCCTCCCGGTCGTGCAGTTGCCACTGCGCCAGGAGCGGAAAATCTCGAGAAATTGGCCCGCGAATCGTTCTAGCCCGCACCCAGCGTTCCGAGCTTCCAGCGTGCGGTGGGGACAGCGAACGCGCTGGACACAGCCTTCCTGCACAGGGCGCGCGCGAGCCCCACCGAACAATGCTCGCTGGAACGGCGGGAGCCTTTAATTTGGCGAACAGGGCCAAATGCTCACAATGGCCGCGCACCCACTGCAGATTATTTAGCCTTTCGGGTACGCGAATGGCACCATAAATAACTCGGCCAAACGCTCGCTCTGGGCGGTTTTTTTCCACACACCTCTTTTTTTTTTCTACCCCCACACACTCTTTCAATGAGACAAGCCCTCTATTTCCTTTCGGCTTTGTTCACCTTGGCCGTGGCCGTGGCCGTGGACTTGCCCGCTATCGACGTTGTTGGCAACAAGTTTTTCTTCTCCAACAACGGTTCCCAGTTCTTGATGCGTGGTATCGCCTACCAGCAAAACCTCGAGAACAGAACCGAGTCCACCGGTGACGTGTCCTCTTACACCGACCCTCTTGCCGACCCTGATGCCTGTAAGAGAGACGTCGAATACTTCGCCAAGTCCAACACCAACGTGTTGAGAATCTACGCCGTTGACCCTACCAAGGACCACGATGAATGTATGAACACTTTCGCCGAAGCCGGAATCTACATCATCGCTGACTTGTCCGAGCCAAAGACCTCCATCAACAGAGACTCTCCTGAGTGGAACTTGGAGTTGTACGACAGATACACGTCCGTCATCGACATGTTCGCCAACTACTCCAACGTTTTGGGTTTCTTCGCCGGTAACGAGGTCACCAACAACAAGTCTAACACCGACGCCTCCGCTTTCGTTAAGGCTGCCGTTAGAGACATGAAGAAGTACATCAAGGACAAGGGCTGGAGCTTCCCTGTCGGGTACTCGTCCAACGATGACGAGGACACCAGAGTCGCCATTGCTGACTACTTCTCTTGTGGTAATCTCGAGGAGAGAGCTGACTTCTTCGGTATCAACATGTACGAGTGGTGTGGTGACTCCACTTTCGCCACTTCTGGTTACAAGGACAGAACCGAGGAGTACTCCAACTTGACCATTCCTGTGTTTTTCTCTGAGTACGGCTGTAACGCTGAGAGACCAAGAAAGTTCACTGAAATCCAGGCTCTTTTCAGCGAGGAAATGACTGACGTCTGGTCCGGTGGTATTGTCTACATGTACTACGAGGAGGAGAACGACTACGGTCTTGTCTCTGTCGACGGCAGCAAGGTCAGCACCATGGCCGACTACTCCTACTACTCCAAGGAGATGAACAGCATCAGCCCAAGCTTGGCCAAGAGCGGTGACCTTGGCTCGTCCTCCACCGCCACCTTGAGCTGCCCAACCGACCAGGCTGACTGGCACGCATCTCCAAAGTTGCCTCCTACTCCAAACAAGAGCGTCTGTGACTGTATCTCTAAGTCCTTGACCTGTGTCGTCGCCGATGACGTTGACGAGGAGGACTACGGTGAGTTGTTCGGACTTGCCTGTGGTGAGATCGACTGTTCTGCCGTCTCTGCCAACGGTACTTCTGGAAAGTATGGTTCCATTTCCTTCTGTTCCGACAAGGACAAGTTGTCTTACGTGCTCAACGCCTACTACGAGGCTCAAGACCAGCACTCCGACGCCTGTGACTTTGACGGTTCCGCCACTCTCTTGGCCTCTGCCAAGGGTGCTGCCAGCTCCTGTAACGCTGTCATCTCCTCCGTGTCTGCCAACGCCGAGGCTACTGGCTCTGGTTCTTCCAGTGGTTCCGGCTCTGGCTCCGACTCTTCCGAGTCTGACTCCGGTTCCGGCTCTTCCGGTTCCTCTTCTTCCAGAGCTGCCGGTGCTCTCGTTGCTAACCCATCTTCTAGAAGTGAGTTGGCCGGTCTTGTCGCCGTTGTGTTGTGCATCACTGGTGGTTTCTCCGCTCTTTTCTTCTAAATGAAATAAAATAGATTGCTTTAATGTAAATACGGTTGTTTTAAATGACGAATATGCTAGTTAGTGATCATGAAGATCTCATTGAGGGCCTTGGCGTCCATCACCGAAGCTCGCTTCTGCTTGATCCATTTGGCTCTGGCGGAGAGACGGGTTGCGATGTGGTCTTTGCCTTCCCTTGGCTGGAGCATGCTTTCTCTGGTGACGTCCGGAGACTCAGAAGATTCTTTCTTGTCTTTCAGTTTCTTCTCCTTCTTATCCTTCAGTTTCTCCTTCTTCTCCTTCTTCTCCTTCTTCTCCTTCTTCTCCTTCTTGTCTTTCAGTTTCTCCTTCTTCTCCTTTTTCTCCTTCTTGTCTTTCTTGTCTTTCTTTTCCTTCTTCTCCTTTTTCTCCTTCTTGTCTTTCTTGTCTTTCTTTTCCTTCTTCTCCTTCTTCTCAGTCTTCTGTTTCTTTGCGACTGGCTCGTCCTCTTCGAGCTTTCTCTTCACAGTTGTCAACTTCTTGGTCTCGGAGTCCCAGGTCGACTTGAGCGTTTCTCCACGAACAAAATGCATGCCCCATTTTCCGTTGATGATCTTCTCCTGTCTCTGTCTCTCCAACTCATTACTGATCTGCTCCTCCTTTCCGTTCAAGCGACCGAGAATCCGCTGGAAGACATCGAGTCCAGCACATTCACCACTGTCAAACTCATCCTTCTTGGTTTTCTTGGCCAACTTGGCACCCAAACCGGAGTTGTCGGTCTTGATGCTGACTTTCACGTGAGAGGTGGTGGCATGGTCCACCAAGCCCAAACCTTCTCCTGGGGCCCAGCCCATTTTCTCCAAATACTGGTGGCCGAATCTGCTGGTGTTGTTCGACCATGACGTGTTTCTGGGATCTAGCCCGAAACGCTGCTTGACTTTGGTGCCTGCCAATCCCATTGTGTGTGTTCGCAAAATGAAGAGATGAGAAAAATGAGATGCCTGAGATGGTGGTACTGCATAGCATGATAAGCTTCAACTCTATTTCAATAAGTCCTTGAGTAATTATTCTTCATTCGTCTCTATTTATTTATCATTTAATGGCCGAGCACATACTGCCAGCAGTTTGTTGCCAAGTACCCGCCACACGCCGTAGTAGTAATACACCCGGTTTCAATGAGCCATTCCATGACTTTCAGGTAGTCGAGCGCACCCAACACCGGATGCATCTTCTCGTGTACGCTATAGTCTGTAATGCCGGGCTTCATCACAATGTGGTAAAGAAGCGAAATGATGATCTTCGTCCAGAGCTCCTTGTTGACCTCGGCATTCAAATCCACCCAGATAGGCTGACACGTTCCAACAAAGGGCACTTTGGCCATTTTAGGCTCGATACTGGCCACGCCCTTCACGTTGCACCGCACAACAATGTCACAGGAGATGTGCTCCTTATCAATGAGCCTGCTCTCGTAGTTCTCAAACTTGAACGATCTATCAAGTCTCGTAATGTCTACCATGTTTCCGGAGATGAGTTCCAATAGCGCAGCCATCTCTCCAGACTGGACTCCCTGCGAAAGGATAAGGCCCTTCCCGGCAGATGAAATCTCGCTCAAGGTGCTCTTAAACAGTGATGCCTGGTGGAAAAGTTTATCGTTGAAAGCGCGCTGGGTCAATGTGTTGTTGAAACGGTCGCTCAACACAAATTTGGTCAGGTCCTCGAGCGAGATGTAGTTCACCTCCCGGTCTTGCAACAACGCATCAGTAGCTTCTCTCACCGCCACCTCTCCGTATTTGCTCAACACAACTTTCACTGCGTTAGGGTCAAAAGCGCTCTCCTTTGTCGCAAAAATTGACTTCAAAATCGATCGGAGCTCGTCATGTTGCCTGGCTGGAAGTTGCAATGTGGGTTCGTAGGCGAAGATCGTTTGAGACAACAAGCTTTCCTTTTGCCGCATCGAAATATCCTCCAACTTCTCCCATAACAATCCTTGGTTTTCAATGTAGCTCTTGTTGAATGTGTAGACACCCTCGTTTTGCTCAAAGGTCGAGTAAAGTGGCATCTCGTCCAACACTGTCAACTCAGTACTTGAGTCGAACTGCTTCCAGAAATCGAGGAAAAAGCGAAGGTCGCCCTCCACAAGGTGGTGTTCCTTGATGATGCCATCTTCAATACCTTGCAACACCATGTTTTGGAATGTCTCCACACCTTTGCTCACTGCTTCGGCACCACCAAACAGTCTTCTCAAGGTGCCCCATTTCTGCTTGATGAGCTTTCCGTCCAAATCGCCAACAAGTTCAGCAATAGAGTCAAAATCAATGGCCTCTCTGAAGAAAGCCTTGGAAATGACGACTGCTCGGTAGACCACAGTGGCGTCGGACTTCTCCAATTTGATGTTTCTGCGAGGCCGCTTTGTTCCGGGAGGCAATGTCTCTTGTGCTTGCGACTGAAGGACCTTGCGAGCTCTTCTTGAGCCCTTTAAAGTCGAAAATACGTCGGTGTCTTCGCTCTTGACTGGCGTAGAGTCTTGAGGCACCGTGGAACCATCATCGTCGTCTGCCAAAGCTTGCAATCTGTTCTTGCCTCTTCTTCTGCGGGTCTTGGGTGGTTTCTTTTCATTACGCTCCTCGACGTAAAGTTTCATATCGGACTGGATGACACGCTTCTCGAAGATCTTCATGTTCTTCTTGCTATGGCGTTCAGCGTACGTTTCCTTCAACTCGTCAATTCTTGTTTGAGAAGGTTTGAACTTTGGGTCGGTCAACACGAGAATCTTCTTCTCCAACGACTTCTCATCGACTTCAACTGTCACCTTTTCCACTTTCATGACATTTTTGGCAACAAAGTACGAGATGTCTCTGGCAAGCGTCTTGATGTCAGTGACCGTGGAATTGTTCATCCTTGAATCAACCTTCCGACAAAGCGATGCACTGCGGAATGTTGCACCACCATCGTCCTTGATGATATCGAGAAGATGATTACGTCTGGTGATGGACTTCAACGAGCCCTCAGCTTTTTGAATGGGTTCGGAGGGCTTTCTTTTCACGGTCTGCTTTGACTTTGGAATGAATGCGGGCAAGTGACGGGCAGACAACGAAGTGCTCTGGTTTTCGGCGACAGCTTGTGACTCGTTTTTGATAACAGGATCGTACTCGAGTTCTGAGCTTTGATCAACGTTCATGTCGTCACCATCAAGGGCGAACGACGTCGGAGCTTTCTTTCTCTTCGCTCTCGGAACAATGTTCGCTGCTCCGATGTCTTCTGTGTTTGAGGGAGTGGCAGTTCGGGACTTCTTGACGGGCGGCGTATCTGCAATTTGCACTAGACGGCGTTTCTTTTCAATGAGGGAGGCATTTGACGTCTTGCCAATGCTGGTGTGAAGTCGTTTCTGAAGCGATACGATCGAATCTTTGGTGATCTTGGGCCGGAAGTTGTAATTTTTTGGAGCCGGCTTTTCCTCCTTGCAAAACTCCTTGACGTAGTAGCGGTAGAATTTGAGTTTGCCCTCGTTATCGTACAACTTCGACACCGAGTAGTCATCGTACGGTTCTGCGTACTTCTTGAACGGCTTGAGTGACTTTCCATTGCTCAAATAGCTCGGAAGATTCTCGAATACTCTAGCGTACGGTCTATAGTCCGTCAAGCCCATCAAGTTTTTGGCGATTTCGCCCGAAGTGATACCATTTTCGCCCGAGGAATAAATCTGCTGGAAGATCTGGTGGTAGGGAGGGAACAACAAGTTGAATGTAGGGAGCGCAGGAGCCGATACGGGCTCGTCTTCTGTGTCTGACTCGCCGAAAGTTTCTTTATCATCGTTGAGATCCCCGAGGTCATTGGCGTCGGGTGCATCGCTGGGCAAGTCCTTGACAAATCGTATGGCGTAAACCCGCTGCTTTGTTTCCGGGAGTTCGACGTGCAACTTCTCCACGTAGCCATTCTGGTGCAACTTGAGGCACACACTGCGGAAAAACTTGGTCACGGAAGGAGAGCCATCCAACTTCATTTCCTTTTTCAAGTCTGAAAAGCCTCTGAGCTGGTTGGGGGCTGCTTTGAGCGCATTGATTATCAGTGCTTTCAACTTGGATACGTCTCTGGTGACGGCAAGATCTTCTTCCTTAGCATCGTGATTGGCCAAGCTGAGCGAGTCCTCAATAAAGTTGACATGCACCGAGTGTGTGGTGTGTTTTTTGTTGACGTAGACGTTATTGGAGACAATAAGTCCCGCAGCCTCTAACTTCTGAAGCCGTAAGCGAATGGACCGGGCGTCCTGGCCCGATTCCCGAGATAAGTCCGGATTCAAGATGCCCTCGGCTCCGTGGCGGGCAATCACCACCAAAAGCTGGCACGGCAACTCACCCAAACTGGTCTTCATCGCCTGGTAGTTTTGTGTATTGGTGAGGTACTGGAATTGGCATTGTTCGGTGGGAGACAACGCAATCTTGTCTTCCGTTCCCAATTGCAAAAGCTCATCATAGTCGACGGCAGTGCTTTGTAGGGGCCTCAGCGGGGTTGTAACTGTCAATAGGGATGTGAGTTCCTGGGCCATCAAAGCTCGCCATGCCACTGTTTTCTGAAGCTGATCGAGCAGGCCCGTGGGAGATTTTTCGGCGGCATAGCTCCAGAGCTGTTCGAGGGATA
Organism: Metschnikowia lopburiensis (nom. inval.); assembly: GCA_030563105.1. Taxonomy (NCBI): domain Eukaryota; kingdom Fungi; phylum Ascomycota; class Pichiomycetes; order Serinales; family Metschnikowiaceae; genus Metschnikowia; species Metschnikowia lopburiensis (nom. inval.). The sequence goes on from JAKUBC010000016.1 coordinate 109,210, forward strand.
TGCTGTCGGCCACGGCAATTTTCGCTACCAAATGGTTGACCAATTGGGCGATTGTGCACGAGAACATGGGGAACTGTTTGTTTATGGAGTGCGACTGAGATGTCACTTTTGATGTACTACGGGTTGATGTCTGTCTCGAACAGAACAACAATATTTTTACTTTTTTTTTTCTGATTATTCACAAGAGCCACGGCTTCTACGAAGTCCTATATTATTTTAACATCTTCAGTTTGTTCAATCTCGGAGGTGTTACTGACCCTCTATGCGACCATGGGCCTGTTGCATTGGCAACTCGATCAATTCTCTTGAATCCGTAATTTATCTCTTTCAGCCTATCCGTTCACCAGCCGACGCCGTTCCAATTTGTTTTGATGTCGAAACCATAACACTCAACCACATCATCATCAGCTCTTCTCATTCCTACATAAACTCTCATCACCATGTCCGACGACGAGTTGACCCTCTCCGCTGACACCCTAGCTGCGCTCCAGCTGTTCCGCCAGGAAGAGCAAACCCGTAAAGAGCAGTTCGACAAGTTGTTCCAGCAGCTGGAGGAGCAGTTCGAGCGCCGCCAGGTCTCCATGGACGCATTCCAGGAAGACTGGCAACTCTCCCAGTTCTGGTACCTGGACTCCACCGCCGAGACGCTAGCACGGGCGCTTCTCGAGGGTGCTGACGAAAACACCGTCATTTGCATTGCCAGTGCCCCATCCGTGTACGCTGCCGTGACCCGGCTCCCGGAATCGGACATTCCTACCAAGCACATCTACTTGCTCGAGTTCGACCCCCGTTTCGAGGTCATGGCCGGCAAGGACCACTTTTTCGTCTACGACTACAACAAACCAAACGATGTTCCCGAAATTCTCCGCCACAAGTGCCACCGGCTTCTCATCGACCCACCATTCTTGGAGGAGGAGTGTCAGACCAAGTCTGCCGTGGCTGCACGCAATCTTTTGGTGGAGGACCACACGGAGAAAACGGCCAGTGGTGACTCGTGCTTCAAATTGATTTCGTCGACGGGAGAACGTATGAGAGACATCATCAAGAAGACATACCCGGAAACACAGCTCACGTCGTTCCTCCCAGAGCACCAGAACGGATTGAGCAACGAGTTCCGGTGCTATGCCTCGTTTGAGTGCTCCCACTGGAAATTCGACAACACAGTGTAATTGAGAGATTCTGATCTAGTTGATCTGATCGTTTTGGTGTGATCTGTCTGATGTGGTCTGGTCTGATCCGATGCGATAATGCAGTAGACAATTGACAAACACAAACACAATCGACAATTGAAGAATGCAATTGAAAATCGTAGAAATCTCGTTAAAAGAATCGTAAATCAATAGCTTTCAGAGAAATTAAAAACCCACTTTACTGGTTTTTGGTGGTGCACGTGTGCCATGTGCCCTAAGTCGTGTCCACACCGCAGACTAGAAGTGTGTCGAAGCCCACTGCGAAATAAAATTTTTTCCTCCTCTTTTCTTCATCAAAATGTCTTTCTCCGATTTCTCCAAGGTGGAAACCCTTAAGTCTTTGAACGAGTTCTTGGCCGACAAGTCCTACGTTGACGGGTATGTTTGTTCCCTTAGCACCGGTCAATGCCCCCATTGGCCCGTGTAATCCACGGCTAGCCCCAATCCTTAGAATGATGATCGCAATCTTTGGTCCGTGTTTATGAGGTGGCCTCAAGACCCACCGTATGAGTGACAAAGAAGATTTAAATAAAATCCCTGACCTAACCTACCGTGGATATTATCTTGATTTTTATACTAACCCTCAGTACCGCTGCCACCAAGGCCGACGTGTCTGTCTACCAAGCTTTCCAAAAGGCTTACCCAGACTTCGCCAGATGGTTCAACCACATCGCCTCTTTCACTGAGGAGTTCGAGACCTTGCCAGCCGGCAACGCCCCAGCTGCTGCTGCTGCCGCTGAGGAGGAGGACGACGACGATGTTGACTTGTTCGGTTCCGACGACGACGAGGTCGACGAGGAGGCCGAGAAGGTCAAGCAACAAAGATTGGCCGAGTATGCCGCCAAGAAGGCCGCTAAGGGTGCTAAGCCAGCTGCCAAGTCCATTGTCACCTTGGACGTCAAGCCATGGGATGACGAGACCGACTTGGAGACCTTGTTGGCCAACGTCAAGTCTGTTGACATGGACGGTTTGACCTGGGGTGCTCACCAATGGATCCCTGTTGGTTACGGTATCAAGAAGTTGCAAATCAACTTGGTTGTCGAGGACGCCAAGGTCTCTTTGGACGAGTTGCAACAGGCTATCGAGGAGTTCGAGGACGAGGTCCAATCCACCGACATTGCTGCCATGCAAAAGTTGTAAGTGGATGGTGTTTAAGAATGAATACTTATGAGGAAACAGTACGAAACAGTAGAACACAAGTGGGCTTAAGTTAATGTAGTAGTGCAACTGCATAGTTTGAACCAAGCCTTGGTGCCGATTGATACTTTTATTTTAAAGTATGAAAGAATGGATGCAACTGTTGTTGCATGGTCTGTGCCGACCCGGTAATATTGTCCTCACAAGGGAAGGTAGTCTACTCCACTGTCGAGCCAGTCTTCCAACACCGCCTCCTGGGTGATCCCCCTTTTCCACACCTGCTCCACCACCCACCGCAAAGAGGCCAATGTCCCCATTTGCGCCGACTCGTAGAGCGTGGTGATGTACGAGTAGAGTTTGTCCCGCTCGTAGTCCGTTTTGCACTCGCAGCCAATGGCATACGTGGGCCACACCATCTGTGTCACCAACGGCGAGTCGCTGGGCATGGCCCCGTAAATGTTGATGAATTCGTGCACGGCACACTGGATCGCCTGCTTCGTTTCCTCCGTATCGAAGAGCCGTAGCAAGGAAACGTACACGGCCAAGCTCCAGCACTGCGCACCTTGCAACCGCAAAATGTAGTCGGTGCCCTCTTCGAACGTCACGTAGTCTCGGTACAGGAGTAGCTGGAATTTGACTCGCTCAAAGTCCGTTTTGTAGATGGCGTCCGGGGTCCGGATTTCGTTGTAGATTTCGTGCCGGAGAAAGCACACTTCCAGGAGCGCCTTGAAGATTTCACCGGGGCAGCCCATCATTTTCAGCGTCGAAATGATGTCTTTGCAGGAACCGTACCAGTCGGGGCTGCAATATGGAAGCCGACAGTCGGGCGACACCATGGCGCTGACGGTGTCGTACCACGAAATCACCACCACCAAGGAGCCTTTGCTCTCGGTCTCCATGAGGGTCTGGTAAAAGTCCTTGTCCTGGCAAATGGAGCCAAACACCTTGAACAAGTAGCGGGCGAGCGACGACTGGCCCTTCTCCACCACGGCAAAAAGAATGTGCACGTTGACCAATACCAAAATGACAAACGACTGGAGATGCATCTTGGTCTTGTCGGCCTCGTCCTCCACCTCTCCCGGTCCAGGAGACGTGGCGTTGGAGATGAACTGGATGAGGTGGTTCATGGTACTGTGGATGTGAGCAATTCCCTTGGCGTAGAACTCGTTGCCTCCCTCTCGACTTTCGTAAATGTGGATGCACGCTAGCGAGATGAAGCAGCTCCGGGCCACGTCGAAATCACAGTACTGAAGCGCAAGCACGGGCCACGGCGACTGTGGGTGGGCGTCTAGAAGCGGGAGAAGTTTTTGGAAAAAATGTTTCAACATCATGTTCTCCTCCTGGTAGGTCATGTTGAGTGAGGTCAATGGAGGCTTCTCGGCCAGGCCGTCGAACACCGTGGAGCGGCCAATCAATTTCATGATCCCTGAATCCGGGTCAAACGGCTTGCTTTCGGTCGATCCCAGCTCCAAATCGGCCAACGGCACGGAGAATATCTCGCCGAACATCTGTGAAAGCGGAGACCGGGGGCCGTCTTCCGGCTGGGTGAACATCTCGCCTATAGCCTGGCTGAGCGGCAGCGTGGCCGCCTTGCCCGGTAGTTCCTGATGTTGTGTCGCTGCTAGAAGATAGTCGATGTCGTTTTTGTGGTCCCGGTTTTTGGTCCACTCCTGTGCAACACTTGTAGGAACAGTGCTCAGAACTTCGTTACTGCTAGGAACACTGGTCGAAATATTCACACTGCTTTGAAGTGGAGCAGTGGAGACCGAGGCGCTGTGAACTAGAGCAGTACCATGATTGCTTGCCGGGATATTGGGCACCGGGGCAGAGCTGGGCCTGCTCTGGACCCCTGTGTTTTGTGGTTGAGATGGAGCCTGTTCGGGCTTGGGTGCAATCGGCTGGGATTCCTGCTTTCTCGGTTTTTTCTTCTGGGGCATGCCCTTGTTCGTCCACGCGTCCGTGCTGAACATCAATCTCATGCTGTACCCCTCGCAGACCCTCCCTGTGGAGGTGCAGTTGTTGCAAGCGGGCTTCGCTTCATCGCATTTGCGGTGCCTGGAGTTAGTAAAAGACAAAATTGAAACAGGTGTGATTTTTCGAGAACACCGATTTTTACATACCGCCTCTTGCAGGTCCAGCAGCCTGTGCGGACTCTGGTGGTGACTTTGGGCATGGAGTTGTTGGTAGCTCGCTGATAGTGAAAAAAAGCTCGCTGATCAGATAAGCGATAGTGCGTATGTGTGTCATCGCGGAGAAAAACGGTACCATCGGTCTAGAACGGGCATCGAGGGAATATTTTTTTTTATTTTTCTGATCCAATCTCTTACTTATCGGTGTCGCCTCTTTCGATTCACGGGTGTTTTTTTTCGAAGTTTCTCCGTTTTGCGTATCTATAAACGTGTTCTACGCGAGTTGTAGGTAATGCCTCACTTGACGTATACTTCCGTGGCTATCTCAGGTGGGAATTTGAAATTCAACAAAGTTGCTGCAGCAAAAAAATTGTTAGCCAATTATGGCTCAGGCATTTTTGAGAAAAAGTCATTTTTGTTTACATTTTGCAATCGTCGCCCAGAGCTTGGTTCAGAGTTCGGTCAGTAATTCACGCAAGAAAGGCAACTTTAGAGATCTTGCATCCGCCCCTTTCCAAAATCAGCCAATCTCTGTCGAATAGGAGGCTCTTCCGAATTTCAGCTGGGTCGATCACGAAAAAGCTGCAAATATCTCGGCAAAGTAGGCTTTCTTCGGTGGAGTTTTCTGACAATGAATGACACCTTCACTGTGACTTCTCTTTCTGCACGAAAATGATCTTTGGCGACTGCTGAGGCAAGCCCTGAGTGGGTAAAAAAATTCAAGAGAGTATTGCTGCAAGGTATTTATACTGACGGGTGTTCGAAGTTGTCAACTCAATGGTCTTAAATCTGCTTCTCACCCCAGAATCTTTGAAGGTATACAATTCCTGGCAGGCCAGGATTCCACCCGAAACTTACGAGTCTATTGAAATTCAGGATTTCAAAATTAAGGTCGAGTCCATTGACCGAAACTCGAAAATCCTCGAGCTGTTGCTTCTTAACACCACCGCTAGCGTGGACGAGTTTTTGCAAGATTTAATGTGGGACAAGCTGCACGAGAAAGGCATCAATTACGGAAAAATCATGGAGTACATTGCCCCAAGGCTGCCAAAAGAAGAAGAGCCCACTGACAACCACTATGATTGTCCGAAAACGTATTGTGAAGACAACAGCGAGTGCACCAGTCCTTGCACTTGCAAGTGGGCAAAAGCCCCGAGATATTTTCTTCTGATTGGTCCGGTTTGCCTCTGACTACTTTTGTTACTGACATTTTATTACTATTTGTAGTATTGATGAGAAGTATCGACGCTCAGGAATGTACAATCCCAGTGCTATGGTTGCCTTAAGGCTCATTTAAATATAACTCCGGATGTAGCTGGCTGCAATTCTGGAAAGAATTTCATGGTCGTAATTGGCGGTTCGGCCGTGTTCAAACCCCGATTTTTCTGTACTTGCCAGAAAGATTTTGGGGCTATTTCAGAGAACATAATCTTGGTGTACTCAAGGGCTTGAAAACAGACCTGGTCATAGTCAAAGAATCGCATAGTCTGAAAGCCTAAAATTGTCAAACGAGTTTTCATTGATATTGAAAATCGGTAATCTGATCGATCGCTGAGGTGAAGATTGTCCCACGGATGAGATCCAGGATCTGCACTCGACACTGCTTGCAGCTGCACGCTAAAGAAAGATGTTAAGCTCAACAAGAACTTTCCAGGCCCTAGCAATGGTACATAAAGGCATTGCGGATCCAGTTGAGCTGATACAGCTCGCAAGATGTCTCTTAGCCTGATCTTAACCAACGATGCTTTTGGTCTGTTCTGCTCTTGGGGAATTGTTAATGACCCTGTAATGCAAGTGGCATTCTTCCCCACCGAAGACCCTCTTGTCGCTAAGGTTGTGCCCTTCAGACATGGAAAGCCTTATGGACTAGCCAGAATGTTTGACACGACTTTTGACGTCGACAAGTTCATGCACTTGCTCATCGAGAATTGGAACGAGTATTACGACAATGCAGCCAAATTTCTTGCCAACATCACCAGCTTGACTGAGATTCTTCAAACAGATCAAGTGTACAAAGATTCCGATCTTGTGTCCGACCAGGCTCCAGGCGACTTTCCTTCTTTGGTGAATCTCACCAAGATTATCTTCGAAGAGCCGAAAAAGCCACACCATGTTTCTCCATCACAAAATGCTTCCATTGAAATTCATGAATCAACAACATTGCGAGTGGTCCCCGTTTACAACCTTTCCGCTGACATCCCGGAAAGACCCAAGACGTCATTGAAGATTACTTCATTGAGCAATCATTCCTCAGATATTCCAGAGAGTTCAACGGCCCTTAAGATTGTACCCGTTCATGATCTCTCTGTAGACGTGCCAGAAGAACCTTCTGAGTCTCATTTTGTTGCCCCGTTGTGGGACATTTCCGCTGAAATACCAGACAGACCAACTACATCTGTTGCACAAGTGAACGATCACTCTAGCACTGAATTACCCGCAGAAACTCTGCTCATTGCGCCTTTGTGGGATCTCTTTTCCGAGGTTCCTGAGAAGTTAGAGGCAAGAGATTTGTCGAACAAACGTGATAACCCGGTTGACACCAAGCTCATGTCATTTTGTCTCGTTCTCATCCACATCAAGATGTTCAAGGACGAGGATCTCCAAAAAGTCACACATTTCTGCCACGATTACTTGGAAAAATTCTTCAACGACCAAATGTTGCTGAAGAGAGGGTTGAAGAGCATGGTCTGCGAGAGCAAGAGCGAGTGTCCACCAGGAAAATGGTGTGTCAGATTCGACACCGCTTTTGAGCACGGCGTTTGCTTGTAGATGAAGAACTTTGAGTAGTAAGGTATCTTGAATGTCTTTTCTGTTGTCGATTTCATTAGGAACTCTCCGAAAGAATTATTCCTGTGTTTATTGCCGTGATTAGGTCAAAGGCTCAAAAATACAGACCCCTTCCTGTGAAATCAGGCTTGACGCCGTGATTCTCCGTACGCAACACAGTAGGGACGTACTCCTTCGTAGTTGAAGGTATTTTTGTTCCGATGGGCCACTTCGAGTCCGATTGGATATCTTTCCAGTCCACCACCTCGTCAAACTTCAAGTTGTCATTCTCCTTGGTCAATTTCAAGTGCAACAACACAAGCTGGTCGAACAAAAACGACAAGTCGTTGAGCACCACGCCGGACAGCTCCAGAAACACAGACTTGTCCATGTTAAGCGATGAAATAGACTGTAAGTTGGAAATAAAACGGTCGTTACGCTTTCCCACAAACTTTTCCTTCACTCTTCCGAGAAGTAACAGCTTCTTTTCGGTCACGCTCTTCTCGAGTTTCTTGGTGTCCACGTTCTTGCTCTGGAGCGAGAGAAGCGAGAAGTTGACAAGCCCAATGGCCAGCCCGAGCTTATCTTTTTGATAATATTCAATCGCTAGGAAAAGCCCGCAGTATGCTGAGACGTAGCGAGAGTAAATGTCCAAGTACTGAGGCCATTTCTGGCACTTGAGATCGATGAAAGCGTCGTTTTTGGTGGACCGCAAAAGCTCCAGGGCCAAGTTTTGGCACGCCTTCACTTCGTTAAGCACGTAGATTGCCACCCGGCAAAGCACGCCATTGTTTGTGGAGTCAAACGTATTGGTGGCCAGGAAAACAGCTCTGTTCAGCCAAGAGGATTTGCACAAGATGGACATCTGGATGCCAATGTCGCCCACTTTCTCGATAAATGCATAATACGTCGGGTTCACCTGCAACGCCGCCTGTGTGAGCACGTGGAACTTGCCCCCGAAAGTTGCAAGTCCCATTGCCGTTCGGTAGTACTCGGCCACCAGCTTCCACTTCTGGTCCGCTTCGCCGGGCGAGTACTCTTCCGCCACCGACTCAATCAATTCGTTCATGAGCTCAGCACCGAGCCGGGCGTACATGAGCGCTAGCGCCACAATGGTGACGGCAATTTCGGAAGAAAGGTGCCAGGAAACGGTCGATTTGCGGAAGAGCTTGGTGGGGAGCGACACGTCAGCCCAGGGCACGGCATCAGTGACGACAGTTTGTGTCGCCGCCTCTGCAATGTCTTGGAGATCCGAGGAGTCCAGGGTAAGTAGCTGGGCCTCGGTGAAGAGAAGGTCGAGATACGCCTCCAATTGAAGCACGTAGCGGGTCAGTTCGGCGGGATTCGAGGGCAAGGCCGAGGGCAAGGCAGCACGTGCCGCCACGACATTGGGTGAAAGCGTCGAAACGGGGCCGAGTGGCTTCGGTATAGGCGGTGTGTTGGGAAGCACGATCATGGTGCGGAGGTGCAAACGAGCCAGATAGTGTTAATATAGACAATGATACAGACAATGAATACACCGTAAATAAAAAAAAAAGTCACAAAAGAGCAGAATTCGAAGCTGAGCAAAAAGACTTCATGAAAAAATATGAACTCAAAAAAAAAATCATGTTTCCAAATTTAACTCGTAAAAGTACTTCAGATGGCCCACGGACCCGCACTATCAACATATGCCCTCCTACAACTACGGAATCGTCATCGACTCCGGCTCCTCGGGCTCGCGGATCCAAATCTACCGATGGGACGGTGCACGTGACCTGGCGTCTGCCGAGCAGCTTGCCAGCCCGCCCAAGATCACCCAGGAATCCGGCTGGTCCAAGAAAACCTCCCCTGGTGTATCCACTTTTGCCGATACGCCCCATAAGGTGTGGAACGGCCACTACAAGGACTTGATCAAGTTTGCAGAAAAAATCGTCCCCGCAGACAAAATCGCCTCCACCCCGGTCTATGTGCTATCCACCGCCGGAATGAGACTCATTCCTGAGCGCAAACGGAAGGCTCTATTGGCAGAGACGTGTTCTTCGCTCCGTAAGCATTCAAAGTTCTTGGTTTCCGACTGTGACGCTCAGATCCAAACAATTGACGGGCCGACAGAGGGCACCTACGGCTGGCTCGCCCTCAACTACTTGATGGGCCTGTTTGACAACTATAAGGTCGAGAATGAGGCACATTCCTCGGTAGGATTCATGGATATGGGCGGTGCCTCGACCCAGATCGCGTTTGTGCCAGCACCGGCCGAAATCAGACAGCACGACGACGACTTATCGACGGTTTTGCTCCGGTCGATGAACGGTGAGACCCAGGAATGGCGTCTTTTCGTGGAAACATGGCTTGGTTTTGGTGCCAACCAGGCACGGACGCGCCACATCAACAACCTCATCTCGCTTGCGGCGCTGTCCCACGCCAAGGGTTCCAAGTCCGTCGTTTTGGACCCCTGCATGCCGGTGGGTTCTCTTCTCACGGACTACAGCTACGGGAAGAAGACTTACACCATCAAGGGCACTGGTGACTACGGTAGCTGTGTGAAAGAAATTTATCCTTTGCTCATGAAACACTTACCGTGTGACGACCAGCCGTGTCTCTTCAATGGAATTCATGGACCCAAAATGAATTTCGACCTGGACAAGTTTGTGGGCATTTCCGAGTACTGGTACACGGCAAATGACATTTTCCAAAGCGGAGGAGAGTACAGTTTCCACACATTCAACGAGAAAGTGAAAGAGTTCTGCGAAAGCTCATGGGACACAATCCTCGAGAACTCCAGGAACGGACAGTACTCGAACCTTCCCGAAAAGTTTCTTATGGACGCATGCTTCAAAGCATCCTGGGTCATGAACGTACTCCACGAAGGTTTCGAGTTACCACGGTTGGGAATTGATGTTCCGGAAACCGATGAGTCATCCGAAGCCAAGGAGTTGGACAAAGTGCATGTTCCATTTAAATCTGCAGACTCTGTTGATGGCAAGGAACTTTCGTGGACGTTGGGTAAAATGCTCCTCGTGGCCTCTTCTCAGATCCCCTCGTCCGACAATCGCCCAGTTGGAATCACCCCGAGTTTGTTGTCACAAAAGACGTTTACAGAAGACTTCGACTCCGACGATGAGCGTGAGCACAGCTCCGTGTTTTCAATCTACGGATTAATTGCATTTATGCTCCTTGGTTTTGTGATTTACCGTTTCGGACATGGCATTCTTCACAGGGCCGCAGGAAAATTCACAAGAAGCGGTTTCAGATTCCCATCTGCTTTCAAATCAGGGTTTGTCTTCATGCGTAGCAAGCTTCCGCCCGTTGCCCAGCCACATGTGAACAGAATCATCACTTACCTCGAAGCACAAACGCAAGAAGAAGTCAGCATGGACTTGGAAGAAGGTAACATTCTCACGCCGTCGGCCAGCAGAAGAGATTTGTCTGTTTTGCGCACGAGATCCACGATCAATTTGGGTGAAGACATGGGCGAGGATAACAAACCGGTGGACTTTTTGCACAAGCCCTTTTTCAATCCGAAAACTCGTCTCAGTCCCGCCATGTATCTTCAGAAGTCCGAAAGTTTGGACTCGTTGCATCGACTGGTGAGCTCCAGTTCCATCACGAGACTGAAGACTCGAGACTTGGGGCAGTGAGTGCGATTGTATATACCACAAAAGTGGACCACAAATACGAATCTTATTAGAAAAATTTAGCTTTGGCCATGATTTTGCATGCTTTCCGAAGCTTCGCCTGTTTGGTGTGGCTATGTGTATATTTTAACACGGTGGTTGCAAACTCAAGCACCCAGTCTGACCACAAAGTCGAAAAGATGAACCCACAGAAAGAAGAAGGCGAGCTACAAATGGAAAATGGACCACAGGAGACTCAAAAAGGGAGCGGGATGACCGATTTGCCATATGAGCTTTCCGTGAAGGTTTCCAGTGAAAGGTTTTCTGGTGGAGTTCCTCTCGTGAAAGGCGAATACAAGTGGTTGAGTACAAAGAAGCACACCCTATCGTCCAATTCCGAGCCTGGTCGCAAAGTTTCTGTAAACCACAAAGAAGAGCCACTACAGTTTCACAATGAATATCTGGACAAAACTTCGGAAAAGGCCCCTGAAAACGATCCGGGATTCATCAAAGTGAACGTTGCCCATGTGGGGTTTCAGGATCGGTGGTGGTTCGAGAATCACGGACCGGTCGCTGCTAGAGAGAGGGCAATTCAAGATCCAGAACCGGAGATATTGACAGATGAATTCGAAATCGAGCCCACAACAGGTGTCTTATGAAATTGATGACGGAAGGGAAACAGAGACGTTTGTTTGAAAGTGGAGAATGGACACTGCAATGACCTAATCTTAGTTTATGATAATGAGCCATGTTCGAAGTCGCAATTCACTCGAAAGCTCTAATCAAAGGAGAATATTATTTGAAAATAAAAAAAAAGGAAATCGATTCAGATCACTGTCCTTACTAGGACGTAGCGATGGCTTTTCGCACCCAAGACCAAGAACTACCAGCCGGGTCACTTTTAGTCAGCAAGCCACAAATGTTGGAAACAGAAAAGCAGTAGACAAACCTAAAGCAAGAAAGGAAATATGAGATGAATGAAAGTCAATTCCATGTATTTAACTGTATTTCATGGACTTGATGTGTTTTTCCTCTGTGCAGTGCTCGATAAGATGGGCATCGCACATCTGACCTGAAAAAAAATACCTACAACCATAGCATGAGAGTCAAAAAGCCCACGTCCAAAAGATCCACCACGCGGATGCGTGAGGGCATCAAGAAGAAGGCCTCCGCCCAGCGCCGCAAAAACAAAAAGTTGGCCAAGAAGGACGTCACCTGGAAGTCCCGGGTGAACAAGGACCCCGGCATCCCTGCCAGCTTCCCCTACAAGGAGCAGATCATCCAGGAGTTGGAGGAGAGCCGTGCTGCCGAAAAGGAGAGAAGAGAGCAGTTGCGCTTGCAGAGAAAGCAGGAGAGAGAGGCCGCTGCTGCTGCCGGAGCAGAGGTTCCAGAGGAAAGCATGGATGAGCTGGACCAAGAAGAAGGTGGATTGGCCGCCTTGTTGGACTCTGCTCAGCAGGCAGCACGTGCCTACGACGGCGAGGACTCTGACGACGACGCCATGGCTGAGGACTCCGACGAGGACGTGGAGTACGAGCTCAGCGACACGGAAATCGACCGTGCAGACGTGGACAAGTCCAGAAAAGCATACGACAAGATCTTCAAGGCGGTGGTCGATGCCTCCGACGTGGTCTTGTACGTGTTGGATGCTCGTGACCCAGAGCTGACCCGGTCGAGAAAGGTGGAGCAGGCTGTGTTGCAGTCTGGAGGCAAACGGTTGATCTTGGTGTTGAACAAGGTGGACTTGGTGCCCACGCCCGTGTTGACGCAGTGGCTCAACTACTTGAAGTCGTCGTTCCCTACAGTGCCCATCAAGGCTTCCACCGGAGCCGTGGGCCTGAGCACGTACAACAAGAACCTCTCCAACGCCATGACGTCAAAGGCGTTGTTGCAGGCGCTCAAATCCTATGCATCCAAGTCCAATCTCAAGCGGTCCATCGTGGTGGGCGTGATTGGATACCCCAACGTGGGCAAGTCGTCCATCATCAATGCATTGACCAACAGACACGGCAATCTGAAAGCGTGCCCCGTGGGCAACATGGCCGGAGTCACCACGCTGATGAGAGAGGTCAAGGTCGACAACAAGCTCAAGATCTTAGACTCGCCCGGTATTGTTTTCCCCGACGAGATCTCCAACAAGAAGCAGGTCAGCGAGGCCAAGTTGGCGCTCTTATCTGCCATCCCACCAAAGAACATCAAGGACCCAATCGTGGTCATCGAGCAGCTCCTCAAGAGATTGTCCAAGGACACCGCCATGTCCGACGCCATCAAGCAGCACTACTCCATCCCTGCGCTCCCGGCACTGGACATCAAGGACTTCACCAAGCAGTTTTTGATCCACGTGGCCCGGTCCCGGGGCCGTTTGAGCCGCGGTGGTATTCCCAACTTGGAGACTGCTGCCCACACGGTGTTGAACGACTGGAGAGACGGGCGGATCACGGGCTGGGTGTTGCCCAACGCCTCCAGAGCTGAGGCCGAGATCTCGGTTTCCGACGGGCCCAAGAGCGCTTTGCGGGGCGAGAAGGAGCCTGCCAAGGTGGAGAACACCACGGTGGTGAGTGGCTGGGCCAAGGAGTTTGACTTGGACGGGTTGTTGGGCGACAACTTCGGACTTGACGAGTAATAAATTTGAAGAAAGAAATTTGGTGACTATGTGTAAAGTGTGATATATCTTTCCATACTGTCCTATCAGTATCTGTTTAAGACTGTCCAGTACTGTCTGTATCTCTCCGCTGTCTCTCTCATATTTGTTTCTCTGATACTGCTTTTTCGGATCTATCTTTTCAGTAATGTATGTTTTTCTCTAATCTCCTTTGTAATTGTATTTTTTTTTTTTTTTGCATCTTTGTTCCTTGGTTCATCAAGACATATCACCATGGAGATGTTGCAACCGCGCACTATGGGGTTCTCTGTCAACGACCGGATCTGCGTGGGTGAACAGTTCGGCACTATCCGATACGTCGGCCCCCTACCGCAATGGAATCAGACAGCATACGGAATTGAGTGGGATGATCCAAATCGGGGCAAGAACGATGGTTCAGTGAACGGAGTCCGGTACTTCGAAGCACCGCCCGGATCAGCGTCTTTTGTCAAGGCTTCCAATAAAAGCATCGTGGAACCACGGCTGTTCATCGCCGCTGTTCTTCACAGATACGCTGAAAACAATCTGTCGTTGCGCCACGAGCTCACTATCGGGTCGGAGGTCATCGATGCTGTGGGGTTCGACAAACTCAACGCGCTACAAAAGGATGTGCTGAAGCTTACAACTGTGATGGTGGACCGTCAGGGGATTTCTTGTGCTGGCAACTTTGAGCCACTTTCGGCTGTGGAGTACGTGGACTTGAGCTACAACTTGCTCACTTCGTGGACCGAGGTTGGGGCCATTCTTCGAGGGCTTCCCAACGTGAAGAGCGTGAATCTCAATGGCAATCGACTAGTGGGTACTCCCAACATCCAGTTCTCGCCAACGGTCAGCCACATTTCGTTGTCAGATGTGCGTAACGAACAGTTACTACTGCTAGACTTGGGCTCGGTACTGTCGCTTGAACTTGCCGGAAATAGCCTCAAAGCTGAGAGTTTCGAGGAGTGGAAAGCGCCCGAAAGACTTTCTCGATTGGATGTGTCGTGGAATAGCATCGAAACTTTGCCTGACAGCTGGTCCAGTCTCACGCATGTCGTGTTAGCCCACAACAGCTTGTCTTCATTGGCAGATCTGGAAGTGTTTACAAACATTCTCAGTTTGGACCTCCGATTCAATCCCATTGCGTCCTTCTCGGAAATTGACGCCATTGCGACAAAGTTTCCCAATCTCAAAGAGCTCAGAATCAGTCACTGTCCCGTTTTCGATGGTCTTGCCTCTGACGAGATGGCATTTCAGCTCATCGGAAGACTTCCTTGCTGCTCGAAGAATGGAGACGGAATCAGTAAGTTGAATGGCTCGGAAATTCTGCCTCAGGAGATCACCAACGGAGAGCTCTACTTCATCTCGCAAGTCAGGAAAGAAGCAACCACGTATTCCAACGAGACCCGGTGGAAGCAGCTTTTGCAGAAATACAGCCTTGAAGCAGAGTCACACGAGCAGGCTCGGGACTCTATCAAGGTCACTTTGCTGGTCAGAACCGCCGAATCTCCCGAAATGGAGCTTTTCGCCCAAAGATTCCTCCTCAGAAGCAGTGTTCTCCGACTCAAGGGCGTGATCTCGAAACGCATCAATGTCTCCGTTCTCGACTTTTCTCTCTTCCACTACACGAACGATTTCTACAACCAGGCCGAAGTGTTGGACGACGACATCGCCACACTCCAGAGCCTCGGACTCGGTCCAACTCATAACATGTATATAGACGTGACTCACGAGCTCTCGTCAAGAAGCCACAATCCGTCACCCAAATAATGCAACAACTCGATGCCAATGCCCTTGTTTTTCGCCTTGATGTCGTCGGTGCTCATGGTCAATCTGCCCACGGCCAACGCATGCTCCTTGCCCTCGGCGTAAATGGCCACAATGGCACCCTCTTCGATGTTTTCCTCTGGCAACTTGGCGCCGGCAGACGTCAAGCCGGGACACATCACGTTGGCGCCGGACAACACAAACTTGATGGCTCCTCTGTCAACCTGGACCCGTGGGAAACAGGAGGGGTACTTGTGCACGGTTTTCAAGTGGGGAACCAAGTCGTTGAACGTCTGGAAAACCACCACCTCGGTGTCCACGGAGTACAACAGGATTTTGTCCTCGCATTTGATCAAAATGGCCTGGGATTTCTTGGGGATGATGGTGTCGATGACCGGTTCCAAGTCTGGGTATTGGCTCACGAAGTTGGTCTTCAAGCCTCTTTGGGCCGACGACTTGATGTTCGACCGCGAGTGGACCTCGGCTTTTCCGAATTTCTTGAACATGGGAAAAGCGGTGTGTGTGATGAAGAGTGAAGGATTACTTGATGGACCGAGTGTACTTCGATGGACCGACTTCGCACTATTTTCACCAATGCTCACTTCAATGTTCACTCTCAACTGACAAACTTTCTGTCCAAGCTTTAATGTCTTTACTCTCAATTGTCAAATCTCTTTACCGGCTACACTACAAATGTCAGGGTCGATAATTACAGTGCCACCATCCGGAAACCTTGGTGTCACCGCACTCAAATAAAACCCTGGGGTTGTTCTTGCCCATTACAAGTCACAATGTGAGATGTATCCAGCTCAAGATGTGGCAACCACACCGAGCGAGGCACAAGGCGTTACGGCGCTCTTTTTAGTCATTTCTGTTTCTTGCTTATCTGCCCACTTTGGGCAAATGGCCTCACGTGCACAAAGAGGGCTGCGGTCTTCAAAGAAGTACCAAAAGCAAGTAAATCCAAAAATTCCCTGAGAAACCAGGCAGAGCCCGGCTCCTAAGGAGCTGTCAGGTTATAGTTTTCAACCAGCAAAAACATGATCTCGGACGAATCCTCACTGATACACGTAATGCCCCTGCATAAAGATGGAGAGAAAAGTCCGTCAGCCTGGGGAATTGTCGAGTCTTATATACTCGCTGTCAGGCCGGGTAACCGCGCGTTGCAACCAAAGTATTATAAGTCTAAGATTATTTACAAGATTCGATGTTTTCAAAATTTTATTGATGCCTTTCGTTATTATATGTCGAATTCTATGATTTTGGCAGGACTCAAGTCCTGCAATGCTTGGGGAATAACCTCATCTTGCTTTTGCAACTTCTCATGAAATCTAAGAAACGCCGCAGACCGGCTGCCATGGCGAACATTCTTGATTAGAGTCGGTCTTGGGATAAATAACTCCATCGTTTCCAGTGAGTCGGCGGGCACATAGTAGTTCATGTAGAGCTCTCTCTGTTCCTCGTCGGTGAGTATTCCATCTTTCTCGTTGACTTGGAAGATGCTATCATGCTCCAGCTTATGAACTGGATTCAGGTTGATTGAGTTGCCCATGATCGGTGCAGCTCTTTCTGATACTTTTCCTGTTGTGACAGGCAAAACGGCCTGTGTCAGCTGAGCCAATGCCATAATGTCGAGATCGTCGTCCAACTCGTCGGCGCTTTCTTTCGCGTCAGTGGATGCTTTCTTGGGTTCGGGCGTGGAAGAAACTCTCTTTCTGACACCCAACGAACCCGATTTGGAGAGAAAATTGAGGATCTCCGGTTGTTTGGCGACAGGAGCCGTTTTAATTCTAGTTTGCGAGGTGCTCGGTGGCAGTTCCAATTTTGCAGCAATCGGAGTTCTCTCTTTAGCACTATCTGATGCTGATGCTGGTGAAGCCCTTCTCTGCTTCGACGCGGCGCTAGTCTTTTCTGCTTTTGAAGCTTTCTCGAGAGTTGAAAGCTCAGGAAAATCCTCCATTCCAGAGTCGGAGTCCAAGATCGAATCCAAGGTATCCTTCTCGTTCAAACGTTGCCGTTTTTCCCCATTTGACTCACCGTTCATCACAGCACTGGCTGATTGGAAGCCCGTCTCGACGTCATCAGGCATGAAGAAACGTTTTTGTATTTTCTCGGTCTTTTTTGGTGTCGAAGCCTTAGCCAGCTTTTTTGCCTTTGTTCCAGACATGTACTTCGATGCAATCCGGATGATTTCGTCCTCGTCGTCTTCAGCTTTGATCGCTTCGTTTTCGTTCTCAATTTCAATGAACTGCTCCACGACTTTCGGAGTATAGTCGGCAGGAATGATCCGGTTGGGCGGTTTCAAATTGATGATGTCTCCGTTCATGATTCGCTGCTGGATGTACTCGTATCCACCCATTGCCTTGTCAAACTTCGTCTCTTCGTTGGAAGAGAAAAGAAGCAAGACCTTTCCGTCTCTGTTTCTTCCCGTCCGGCCCATTCTCTGGATGTTTTTGATAGGGGAGGACGTCGAGTCGTAACAGACAATCAAGTCCACCTCACCAATGTCTAAACCTTCCTCTCCGATCGACGTAGCGACGAGGATGTTGTAAACCCCTTTCTTGAATTTAGTGATGATTTCCTTCTGCATTTTCTGGTTCATGCCGGTCACTTGCGCCATCTCAGAAGACGTTTGTCCCTCCAAATCGTGATTTTTGCTTTTTGTGGCTTTGCCCTTTTTGCCTTTCTTCGATCCCATGCTCTCTTCATCGAATTTGTCCTTTTCCTTGGCCTGGCCAATGAAAATGTGTGGCTTGAGATTGCTGCTTTGGTGCTCGAGAGCACGCACAATGTCCAAGGCCGACTGCCGAAACTCGGTGAAGATGATGACTCTGGAGTCAGCATTCAGCGTTGTTTGGAAAAAGTTCGTGAGCTCATCGATGGTGATTTCGAGTTTCCGGTGGCCCAAAAAGCCTGGTTGCAGCACGCGCGATGCACAGAACTTCAAGAGTTCGTCGATGCTGGGATGCTTGTAAAATGATTCGGCCAAGTTGCTCTTCGATTTGCTCTTCTTGGACTTGGCCGTGAACTCTGCGTATTTTTCGCTGAAAAAGCTGTAGAACGCACGAATGCCGTAGTTGTTGAGCCGGCGGAGACACTGGCCCACCATACTTAAGAGCTTGAGCACAGCGACATTTGACCATTTCAAGCCGTCGGGAACGTTGGGGTTGCGGATCAATTTCTGCAGGGCGTCCAACGCCGTAAACGCGTTGATTCTCGCTGGGTCGGTCACGTCGTAGATTCCCCTTCCGTTGGCAAATTTGAGAAGAGGACCTGCCGCTTGGTACATCAAATCTAGTGCCTGTTGCACCTCGGGAGAAACTTCGGCGGTGACACGGTCAACGGTTTTGCGCTTGAGGTATTTGTAGATGTCGATGCTGCGCTCTGTCCGCACCTCCACCTTGGAGATATTGAGATTGTCGATGACTTGTTGCACACCATCAACATCAGATGCCGGAGTTGCCGTCATGGCCAAAATACGGAAGTTTCTGTTGAAGCGAGACAAGAATTGAGCCACATTGTGGTAGGCGTAGTTGCCCTTGGCCCTGTGGGCCTCGTCCACCACCAACAACACCACCAGTTTAGGGTCGAGCAAACCCGCTGTTAAGTCGTTTTCAACCACCTGTGGCGTCGTGAAAAACACCCGTTTGGAATCCCAGATGTCTTTTCTATTCCGTCGCGTCTTGTCGAGCAAAATGGCCACCTCCTCGGGGGGCATGCCCGTGATTCCCAAGCAGGCCTTGATCTGCTGGGCCACCAACGGCTTTGTGGGGGCCATGAACACGATTTTCAGCTCGGGGAACCACCGCCAGAAGTTGAGCATCACTGTGCTTGCGATGAACGTTTTTCCCAAACCGGTCGGGAGCGCCACGAGCACATTGTGGAAGAAACTGCGGTACACGATGTTGTACTGGTAATCGCGCACGGGAAGATTTGTGGGGTAGATGTATGTAGATAGAGCTTCGGGATTTATGGGGTGATGTAGTTTCTGGCTAGACGCCGGAGGCGGCAGGCTGAGTTTCGGCGGCTGGAACACCAGCGGGTCGAGCTCATCGTCAAACTCGTCTGCGCTGGATTCTGCCATGGGTAGTTGCGTGTCGCGCATCAAACTGTGTTGATCTGTCAAGAGGTTATTCTAGAAACACTTCTGGATCGAAACACCACTTCTTTCAAGGTCTCTTTTGAGTGAGCTCTCTTTTTCAAGTAAGAACTGAAAGCAATTTCCAGACCTCACCTCAGTGTCGGTTTCAAGGTCGTTGATAAGCACTCACTACACCTTGGCTCATCAGATCTACACTGATGTCTGACCCATACAGCGAGCTCGCTACTGCTGTTGGCCGGCTCAAAAAGCCGTTGGAGTCGCTCGTGGCCAACCACGACCAGTTTGTGCTCCAGAACTTGAAAATCAACAACCACGTCAAACTGGTCAGGACCGTCCGGACCACGCTCGAGGAGGCGGCAAAAGCCGAGTCTAAATAGATTTCTGGAACAAAGGGAGAGAAATGCCAATTGTCTGGTGGTAAATTATGGATGGCGAGTCCATTGGAGAGATTTGATTGGACTATGCTGCTTGGCTGTGCCAGTTAGACTGTGCCAATTAGACTGTTCTACTTGGACTGTGCCAATTGGAATGATACCAATTGAAGGAAGTCTAACTAAAACGATGTCAAATCGAACCGATTGAGAACACCATCGAACATTTCGATCATTGCCCACCAAAAGATTCACTTTCATCATTCACTGATAAGGTTATCTAGATCTGATCTTGTTCACAACAATGGTCACATGACCACAACTGACCCATCTTTGCCATCCCCTCTCATGTTGCAAGATGCCTAGAATCCCCGCTATGCCCAATATTTCCCGAAGCAACAAACGTACCCCATGTCAAGATACGTACCCCATTCCAAAATACATACCCCTATTGAACGTACATTTACCCAATTCATACAAGTCTGAACCAACATTGACTTACCCCAATTCCAGGTAGACGGCTCTGTGGTTGCTGGCTGGTGTATGCCGGCCCTGCAATACCAAGAATAGCTGCGTTTACGGTATTTCCCAAAAGAAGTTTTGAATACTGAGCCCGGCACCAGCCCCCACCGTTGGAAGAGTGCAACCCCTCCAGTTACAAAGCCTATTTACCCACCCCCACGTCGGCGTTTAGTGCGGGTCCAAATAAGCTTTGGCCGGGATATCACGGTGCCGTTACGGGCATTATGCGACCGGTGCGCCGCTCCTGCAGACACGGCGCGCGCGTTGTAGATACACCTGAGCCGTGCTGCGTAGCTGCGGGAATATTGAGATTTTGCACTAACGCATGCGAGCGCACCCTGGCCAAGAAATGGCCGACAAGAGTCCGGCCCCGAGGGCAGCAGCCAGCGGGCATTGATGCGGGCGGAGTTGGAAAGTGGAGAAATGGGCGGCAGAGCACCGCAGCAGAGGCGGAATAGGTGCAGCTGGAAGCGGAATCGTAGATGCGAATCGATAGTGGTGCCAACCGGAGTGGCTTGGGTGGCTTAAGGGGCTGGGCTCAAGATGCTGCGCCAGAAGCCCTGTGAACGGGAATGTTTGCAAGTGGACCAGAACTGGACACTGAAACTGGGCTGGATATTTCGTTTACTCAAAAGCTTTGCATTGAATTATTCCGAATCTGCAATAAACTTGCATTCCCCTCCCTAGCGGGGTCTGTGACTTTTCGTCATCGCAGGTCTGGGCCGGAAGAACTAAATGTTGACTCAAACCGCCGCATGTTGAGTTTTACGTCTAAGCCAATCACGGTTTTTCCGAAGTGCATGGAAGCTGTTTTCGTGTGTGGTAGTTTTTAGTCCCGTGCGGCACAATCCCTTCGAATACGCACCGTGCCAATACCGCAAGGGAGAGCGACCGCAAGCAATGAAAATGCAAGACAACTGGAAAGATTTGATTTGCATCGAAAACCGAATTTGAAATTCAGTTGAAAGTGGAACTCGGGCCCTGTGAAATTAACTGTCTCAGACTGTGAAAATTTAACGTGAACGTGACTTTGGCTCCCGGGGAGTCTCACGGTGCGCCGAAAGCCTAATCATCGCCAACCTTAATTTTCGCCTACTTCCCCAACAAGGCACGCTTGCTCGATAGCGGTTTGCGAGCGGGCCTTCGTGACTTGCAGCAATGAAATTGGAGATGATCTAGATCACAATTACGACAATAGATGACAAGCAGCAATTGACAGGCAAAGGACTTGCTCTCGTAAATGAACTACAGATACTAATTTCGATGATGATGTGATTGACTGTTGCCTGCAACAGCGATGCTATACGAACCGAGTGTCCAAGAAGTCGTAGTCGAACTTGAACTCGTTCATGTACTCACGCGAGGACACGATGTAGTTGAACGACACCTTTTTCCGCTTCTTGGACTGCTTGCGGTCAAATGGAGTTTTCCGGGGCTTCAAGGCTGGTTTCAACGAGAAGTAGCTCTCGTCGTCCAGCATGTCGTCGACCGACTGCTCGGAAAACGTCATGGACAGCGCCAGGTCCACGGAGAACAACTCCAGCTCCATGTCGCTGTCGTCGTACTCCAATTTGGACAAGTTGGCCGTGGTCAAGGGTGGGGTAGCTGGCTCAAAGGGCCGTTGCTCGATGTATTTGGGGCCGTAGAGCCACGTCACGTCCAGGGACTTGTTCCAGTTGATGACGGCGGGCGAAAGCTCGGGCAAGCCCATGAACTGCTTGTTCCAGCGGCGCCAGGCGGTGTTTTGGAGCCGGCAAGCCGTCAAGTCATCCTGTTTCTGGTGGGACTTCCAGCACGTGTGGAGGCTCTGGGCCGGGATGGGGGCGTCACCCATGTAGTCGATGTTCTCCAAACAAAGATGGGGCGCTAAGAACGAGTCGTCCATGATATTGTGTAATGTGGGATGGCAGTGGCGGATGTGATGTAGTGGGGCTCTCGACAATTAGGTGGTGGTGGCGAGGAGCGATGTATGGTGATTAGATTAAGTGATGGTGTGGTGAAATGATTAGATGGTGATGATGTGTGATTAGGTGAATTAGTGACTGGAGCAAAAGACGTGAGGCTGGGAGTGGGTGCCTTTAATACTGCTGGAGCCGCTAGCATGCGGATCTATGGGCGAGCCGACGCACGCAGCGCACAGGCTGACGCACGGCGTGTGCAGGGTGCTGCGTCCTGCAGACGAGCCGGGCCACTCACTGCGGCGCCATTATGCGCCGGCCCTATATGGTGCTAAGTGCGAGCCCCGAGAGGCCAAATTGCGAGCCCCCAAGGCAAAAGAAATAAACGTGGAGGCGAAACCCCATGTCGACCCCGCCAGCAAGCGAAAAAAATCGAGCTGAAACTGATTTGATTCTGGGTCAATAACGAACAATGACTCTCAAATTAATTAACTCATTTCACTTTAATTAGTTGGAGTTGATTGGAAGAATGTGGCCCCGCGCCGGAAGAGCGTTTTCCAGGCCCGCGCTTCCTTCCGTACATGCTGTCACTTTAAGGCCGAGCGCAAGGAACCAATCGCAACGGCGCCAAAGCCAAGAGCAAAAAAACACAAAGGACAGCAACGCTAAAATTAACTTATCCTTTGCATTCAAAAGTGGAGGCATTGTCATTGTTGACGGCCTGACCCCCCATTTTTTTCTTTTCCAGTACTTTTGTTTTCCCGAGCCCATTGTTACTGTGAGGGGTTGCAATCTGCTCACGCCGCGTGCCGAGGTGGGGCCCCATCAGGGCTGCACCTGAAATTCTTGGGCATCAGCCAACTCCCCACACTCAACGCTGCGGCTGAGAAATGCGGCCAGCACCAAATATGGCAATTTGCGAGATTCGTCGAAGCCTCGGGCTAATTGCCGGCGGAACTCTGGGGCTAGGGACTGGTTATGGGTGCGGAACACTATGAACCCGCAGCGCCGAAAGTCGGCCACCACCGTACCTCCGAACCTCTCCACGCGGCGGCACAAGCGAGAATATTCGGCTGTTTCTTTTTCAAGAACTTCTTTTCTTTGCATTTCTTTTTGCTCTTCTTCCTCTTCATTTTCCGCTCCACTTTCCGTTTCCCGCACAATGAAAAACTCGACCCCGTGGAATATCCGATTGAGGGCGTGCGACTGCACCCATTCTTCCATGCATTTACGCTCGCTGTCCCCACGCAACCACCATCGCACCTGCAAGTCGAGCAAATGCTTTAGTGTGCCTCGACTCAGCCCGCTGAATGTGTAGCTGTCGCCAAATTCGTCGGTTCGAGAATCCACTTTTCGGTGCAAATTTTCGCTTCCGTGGAAAATCCACTGCCGCTCGAGCGGAACAACCCGCCCCTCCCCCACACAGCTCATAACCCACTGTGGCCGCACAACGTCAAACCCGGAATGGACCCAGCGCCGCACCCGGGGTGTCCAAATCTGCCCGATAACAATCACATGGTCGGTGGACAAGTGATTTTTGGACCGGCTGCGGGATTCTAGATCTTCACTCTGTTGTTGCAAATTGTCAGGTTGCAACACCTCGGTTCTCGGGTCAAGACGTACCTCACCCCCATGCTCCACAATAAGCTTTTTCAAGTCCTCTACAGTCCGTTTTTCTCCGTCCGGGCTCCTGTAATCGGTCCCGACCACGAACGCCATTCCTGCAAAGAGCTGAGATTGCAATTTGGGCCTCTTCGTGGGCACAATCACACTGTCCATGACCCGTTTTCGGTTCCGATTCACATTCTGCTGCTTGTGGATTTCTTTCGAGTACCGCATCTTCAAGTCCTGGTAGTCCTGTAGACTGAGGCACTCATCGTACTCTTTGTCGTCTCTCACGGACCGGCACCATAGGTTGTGAAGCGTGGACCCGGCTGCATATGGTGTGTCTGCGGTCACTTCGATGGAACGAGCCTTGATTTCGAGCACAATCAGGTTGGCTGGGTTGATCCAGTAGTCGGGTTTCTTTGTGCCAAACTGGATCATGTCGTCGCCGGGCTTGCGACTCTTGTAGTCCACCCAAAAATTGCACAACTTGGACTCGATTTGCAGATACACGCTGTTGGAGAATCCGTTGGCCACAGAACAGAACAGCTTGTATACACCGCCGTTCTCGTCGTCTCGAAGCCCACACATGTACGTGGTTTTGACCCGGCCGATCTTGCCAATCACCACCAAGTCGAGGTTCTCGCCGAAATTCTCCAAATATTCGGGCTTGACCTTGATCCACGTCGAGTCCCGGCTCTGCACGCGGTATTTCAGTAGTAACGACTTGACCATGATGCCCTCGTTGTTTTCAGAAACAATACGTTGCATGTTGGCTTTAAGGTCGAGCGGATTCTTTGCCTTGACCCACTCTAAAACCTCCAACCGGTGGGGCACTTCTTTGATCACCTTGTTGAGCAATTCTTTCCGGTAGAAAAGCGGGAGCTCAGACAAGTCAGCGCCGTTGAGGTGGAGAATGTCAAACACAATGAACAAAGGCCAGCTGTTGTTCCCCTCGTAAACATCTACCACATCAAACTGTTTCAAGGCTTCTTGCACGGCAGCGGATCGCAAAGTTCCAAATGGCAAAACGCTGTTTCTGTCTTTGCTCCAGGCCACCATTTCTCCATCGAGCACTATACTTTTCACGCTATCGTGGAACGCATTGGTCAAATGCTTGGTGAGCGAGCCAATGTGGACGTTTTCGCCGTAAACCAACGTGTAATCCCGGCGTCTTCGGGTATGCCAGAGAAATTTGCCGTCCACCATGTGCATCAACATGCGGTCGCCGTCGATTTTCTCCTCGATGAGAAAATTGCCCTCGTACGCCTGCCGTTTGTACAACTCAATGAGTTTTGGGTCTTTCCCTCGTGGATCCATGGGCACAGTCATCTTTTGGCACAACTTGTCGTACGAAATCTCGAGTTTCTTCGACAGCTGGGGCACAAACTGGTACATCGGCTGCACACAGAGCTGGTCGGGCTGTAGGCGGACTTTTGGATCCTTCAAAAGCCAAAAGATCTTCTTGATGTCGCTGCAAACCTTGTACAAGTTGTAGGCGTCGGGATGCCAGGCGGTGAAGAAGCTTCTTTCGAAGAACGACAACATGGACTCCTTCAAAATGATCAGGAAGAAAAATCGGAGCTCTGTGATGGTGAGCTTTGCCGTGAACGGCCCCAAAAGCTCGACCTGGTCTTTCGTCAGAGTCAACAGCGTCAATTTGTCCAAAACCTCGTTGACGTCCTTCACCGTCACAGATGTCTTTACTGGAGCACTCAGATCTCGCCGCCGCAGGGTGATTCGGGATATTATTAGCGGCAAATCGCTCGTGCTGCGCCGTTCTTCTGCTCCCACGAGCCGGACCCGCTGCTGGTACGATTTCTTCCAGTTCTGGATAGTCATGTGGTCCGCCAGGTTCTTCTGGAGATTGAGTAGTTTGGAGACCAAACGGGCAAGCGCCACATCTTTGATGTGGTATTTTCTGCCATCACGATTGGGAAAGATGAGTCTGACGGCCGAGTAGATGTTTTCGCCAAAATGGGTACGCCATGTTTCCACGAACGACTCCACGATATGATTTTTTTTTGCGGTGACAGAGGAAAACGGCGCCTTATTTTCCAGGTTGGTGGACTCAAGCTTAATGAAAAGCTCAGACACTAAGAGGTCGAACGGCGCCGGGCTGGGGTTGAAGTTTTGCGGTTCCTTGACGTTATCGAGGAACCCCATGTAGTTGATAGTGCGGGGTGCTACAGGATGAGAACTACTTATTTACGGAAACAAAAAGTTGAAAACGAAACCAGCCAAAAGATTTCTTTGATCAAAGACGGTGAATGAGTGATTGCAAAATTTTCAAGTTGTGGTATTGGGTCTGGCTCGTAATTTTGAACATATCGGTCAGTCGCAGTTACCGGTTTTGTTCTCCGCATTTACGGCGCCCCATGCTCAACTCCGCCACAAAGTCTCCGCCGTCCAAACTCCGTTTTTGGCGCAACGCAGAAATCTCGGCGGCAATGCATTTATGCTGGAGGTGGAAAAATAATATTTACGGTGGAATGTGGGGTCGCCGCCGGAAGAGGCTGGCATATGAAGCAGAAATGCCTAATGGGGCTAGCATATGAGAATTGGGCCGATGAGGCAGCCTAATGCGGGCCCATATGAAAGTTGATTAAAGCCGCGGGCCTAATACAGACAAGACTTTCAAATGAGGAGAAATGAAAAACCAAATCCGGACGTTTTGGACGGCTGGCCTTCAGTAGACCGCTTAAGTAATCTGGTCAAATAAGAGCATCGCAGAAACGAAAGATTTGTAAGTGCTTTACGTGAGCACTTTAACTCTTGGCCACAGGTTCTCACATTGGGCCACATTCTCATTTTCTGGTCCAGTCGTCCCCGGCCAAAAACGGCCCAGATAATTCGCATCAGCCAGAATCACATTTTGTTCCACATTTTGTTCGCTCCGGCAAAATCTCTGGTTCAATTCTCGCTCGCATAATATTCTGGAATTTCCGTCCGCACTCAGTTCCTGGGCCACTTCACGCTAAAGCTGCAACAGTACCAAACCCATCACAACACTCGAAGCTGTCATTTCAGATGAAAATTTCCTTCTATTCTCTCATCTCTCGTTCAAACTTTCCAAGATTTTCTATTCCATGAATTTCACTATCTCTTCCTCTGCTCTCGTTTCCGCTCTTTCTTTTCCGCTCTCTTTCTCCTGCCCTTTGGGGCCGCGTCATCAGGTGGCAGGCCTGGCGCGAGCAAAGCGCTACCGCAACTCCATCACTCAAGCATCAGGCACTCTGACTTAGCCGGATTCCGTCCGAAATACTCGCCAAACTTGGCAAATTCTCCATACAATCCTCACAATTTCATTATTTCAAACCATGGACGCTTTCCGAAGACCCCAGGAACTGAGCTCGTTCCACAACTCGCCCAAGACCTCCACCTACGCTACGCTGGCCACCTCCAACGGGTCCCACTTCCTTAGTACCTCGCACGGTGTTGGCTCCCCGGCAAACTCTCTCAACCCGCTGTTGCCGCTGGGCAGCGTGGGCAGTGGCCACTGGAAAGAGCCCAAAAGATCAGACTCCACCACCTATGACGAGCACATCTCGCTCCTAAGCAACCCCCAGGGTAATGTCGACTACAAGGCCGTCAGCAAACAATTGGGCAGTCCGCAGGATACGCTCAAGATGCAATCGGGTGACGTGGCCCGGTACTTGCACCAGCAGATCAGCCACTCGGAGCCTCGCAAAATGACCCGGAGCTCGTCGTTCCTGGACTTCACCGAGGCCAGACGGGAGTCCATGGCCAGCGACATCAATGTTCCTGGCGGGTTCCGCCGTGAGTTTTTGATTAACCGCTCGCTCCAGCAGAACAAGCCCCCTCCAAACTTCCTCACCCGGAACTTCGTGGAGTTCTTGAGCATTTATGGCCAGTTCGCCGGTGAAGATTTCGACGACGACGACGAGTCTGCGACGGACGACAACGAGCTGGGCCGTTACGAAGACGTTTTCGATGAGGAGTCGCTGTTGATGCAAGAACGTGGCATTCCAGCCATGCCTCGCAAACAGCGCAAAAGGGAGAAGCCCAAGGGCACGGCGTCGCTGCTCAAAACGTTTTTCCTTCTTTTCAAGGCCTTGGTCGGTTCCGGTATTCTCTTTTTGCCCCGGGCGTTTTGCAACGGTGGTCTTCTTTTCTCCATCGTGTCCATGGCCCTCTTTGGTGTGTTGACCTTCATGTGCTACATCCTTCTCATCCAAAGCAAGCGGTACTTGAACAAGACGTCGTTCGGTGAGTTGGGTTACCTCACGTACGGTAAGCCGCTTAAGTACTCCATCATGGTGTCGATCATCATCTCTCAGGTCGGCTTCGTGGCCACCTACATCTTGTTCACGGCCGAAAACATGACCTCGTTCTTGGAAAATGTGTTGAACGTGCACATCTCCCACGGGCAGATGGTGGTCATTCAGTGTGTTCTCCTCGTGCCGTTGGTGTTGATCCGTGACTTGACCAAGTTGTCCTTCACCTCGTTCACCTCGTCGTTGTTCATCCTCATCGGCTTGGTCATCATTTTCTACTTCTCGGGTCTCCAGCTATCCGACCACGGCTTCGGCCCCAACATTGTGCAATTCAACCCGGACATGTGGTCGTTGCTCATTGGTGTGGCCGTGACGTCGTTCGAAGGTATTGGGTTGATCTTGCCCATCGAGGCTTCCATGGCCAACCCTGAGAACTTCCCACGCGTGTTGCTGCTCAGTATGGTGGCCATCACCTCGTTGTTCATTCTGATTGGTGCCATTGGCTACTCGGCATTTGGCGAAAAGGTGAAGTCCATCATCATCCTTAACTTGCCGCAAACCAACGGCGCAGTGCAGCTGATCTTGTTGCTCTACTCGATCGCAGTGTTCTTGACCGGACCCTTGCAGCTTTTCCCCGCCATCAAGATCGGCGAGTCGGCGATCTTCAACTCGCGCTTGTTTTTGAGTCCCGACAAGAGAAACACGTCCGACGAGGGTAGGTTGTACCGCACTTCGGGTAAGTACAACCCACAAATCAAGTGGATGAAGAACTTGTTCCGCACGGTGTTCACCATTGTGATTGCCATGCTTGCATACGCCAACGCAGACAACATCGAGAAGTTTGTCAGTTTCAACGGCTGCTTCGCATGCATTCCGTTGGTGTACATCTACCCACCGATGATCCATCTCCGCACGGCCGGAGGCGAGAAAAAGCTCTACCGGTACTTCGACTACGGTTTGATTGTGGTGGGCTTTGTCGCTGTGGTGTACACGACATACCAGATTCTCTTTGCAATCTAGACAGCATTCGAGTCATAGACTCTTAAAATATTAGACCCAGCGAGGTCAAAAAATAATTCCATCTTAATTGACAATTTATTTGCTCCGTCCACTAGCAGCTCTTCGATCTTGATCTCCGAGCCTGCTTTTCTTTTTTTTTTTTTTATTTCTCTCTTGCTGAATACCTTTCCACCCCTAACCAATTATTCCGATTTTACCCAGTCTGCTCATTGACTCCACCCACTATTCGCAGCCGTTACTCCTGCACCGCGACGCATCGACCAGATCCCCACCCATCTACCCATCGTACTACGATCCTACTACCCACCATTTCCCTCCCATTTCATTCATTCTTTTCTTTCCCATCAAATAGCCAATGTCGCTGGGTTTCGTGGCTGAGCCGCTGGCCGCCAAGCCCGACAGAAGGCGCTCCTCCAAGAAGGACATGCCGTTATCGTGCCAGGGCTGCCGCCTCCGCAAGGTCAAGTGCAACTTTGAGCACCCCTGCTCCAGCTGTGTCAAGCTCGGCGTCGAGTGCATCCAGGTCTCCAGCGACATGCGCAAAAAACGCCCGCCGGCCAACTACGTGTTGACCTTGGAGAAGCGCATCGATGCGTTCCAGAAGTTTTTGGGCCTGGTCCAGCGCTTGGGCTCCCCCGAGGCTCAGGCGCAGTACTTGGCCGCCAATCAGGCCGTGGTGGACCTGCTCATGCGCCCGCGTGATGGTGAGGTGCCGAAACTGGCGGTGGCCCGCCTGGAACTGCCCGTGTGGGCCAACGGCGTGCCTCCGCCTTATTTGGAGCCGCCCACGCTGAAGCTCCGGTCCGTGTACGGACCCACGAGCGTTTACGAGTCCGACGTGGTGGAACAGAAGCTCCAGCTGGCGCTTCAGAAGAAAGATGCCCGGCTGGTGGCCACCGTAAGAGCTCTACTGCAGGACCCGGATGTGTTGCACTGTTTGAAGCTCTTCTTCACCTGGCAGTACCCGAGCCACAACGTGTTTGTGTTCCGCGAGGCGTTTTTCACCGACTTCGCCAACCCGAAGCCCAACATGCTCTACTGCCTGCCCGAGTTGGTGCTCAGTCTCTGCTGCTTAGGCTCCCGCATGTCTGATGTCGACACCATCTACTCCCGCTCGCTCTCCTACTACAACGAGGCCAAGTGTTTGCTTTTGCTGAACTTGGAGTACCCGTCCATCGCCTCCGTGCAGAGTTTCCTACTTCTAGCGTTCTACGACATCTGTAACGGACACAACTCCACAGGGTGGATGCTTTCGGGCAACGCCATGCGCATGGGCTTTGACTTGGGTTTCCAGCTCAACCCAGAGGTGTGGTTTTTGAAGCAGCAGCGTGACGTCAACGACTTGGATGTCTCGATCCGTAGCAGAATCTACTGGGGCTGCTTTATGGCTGACCACTTCATCAGTTTGGTGTTGGGTAAGCCGTCGCTTTTGAAGCTTCTGGAGGCATCCATCCCGGAAACCGAGGACTTGCCCGAGCTTGATTGGATCAACGATTACAAGTACATTCCAGAAAATGTCACCAACATCTCGGACCCGCTCAAAAACATCATCAACCTCATCAACATCTCCGACAATATGTTGACTGACGTGTTCACGAAATCAGAAAACTACGATACTCAGGAATCACATCTGCACGATGACTACGACTTGTCGTCTCGTCTCTCGAAGCTTTTCGAGTACAACGCCCAGATCTTGGAGTGGAAGAACAACTTGCCTCAGGATTTGAACTGGGAACGCGAGACCTTGCGCTCTACGTCAGAAGACCCCACCATTTCCGTGGTGGTGTATTACTACTACATTCTTGTGCTATGTCTCAATCGTCCGTTCGTTGGTATAGCCAGAAACGGCAGGGAAAAGACCCATCTCTCGCCGTCTGTCGTGTGCTCAAATGCCATTGAGGACTTGTACGTCGCCATCCACCAGTTTGAGCAAGTGCACGGCCTTCGGCGGGCCTCTATCTTCATTGTCTATTGCAGCATTTTGTCCATTTCGGTGATTTTGCTCACCTCCACCACGCAGCTCACAACACACAAAAAAACGCGGCTTCAGTACTTCCTTGAGGTCTTGCGTGGATGTTCCTCGACTTGGGGTTTGGCGGAAAAGTCGTACAAGATGATCAAGTGCAAACTTCAGATCCAGTTTGTCGACGACCCAGATTTCAAGGCCGTGGCTCCGGATGTCAAGGTGAAAAAGCCTAGGGACCCGCCAGTTAAGCCGCTTGAAACAGTCAGTGCTCCAGTTGAAGTCAAAACCGAGGAAGTTCCGGGACCAGCACAAACGCAGGACACGGTTATGGCCCAGAACTCGCTGTTGGACTCCGCAGTTGACGAACGGATCCCCCTTAACGGAAATCTCGATCTCACGGTGGAGGACCTTGGTCAGTTACCGTACACCGACCCCTCGGGCACCGAGCTCTTCGGAGGCCCTCCGATGTTCATGACGTCGGACCTCGTCAATGAGGACTGGGAAGCATTGTTCCCAGACTCCATTCTTAGCCAGTCGTTTGGCCACAAGCAGTAGGTGTTTGCTGCGGGATTCTTGCTTGGAGGTATTCCTCTCTTGTATGTATTAAGCAATCTAATCCGAATCCCAGATAATCTCGTCAACGAAGTAGAGCCAGTTGAATGCGTTCCATGAACCAATGATTCCCACGCCGCAGTAGACACTGATGATCATGAGCTTCATGAACTCGAGCTTCTTCAAGATATCGTACTTATGCTCGAAAAGATCGATGGCTGTCACGATGAACGTGACCGGGATCAAGCCCAACACGTACAAAGATGAGATTCTCTCCATGAAGAACCCGCCCGGAGACACACCAGGCGAAACGTACAGGCTCTTAGGGACCATCACCACTCTGCGGAAGACAAAGTAAAAGAGCAAGTACCACAATACGGAATAGACCACCTTGACGGTCCATTCCTCACAAGTGAAGATGAGTGGGAAAAGCGAGACGTGGCCGCAGGCAACCAAGAGATTAAAGGAACTCAAGAGACGCTTGTCCTTGGTAACCAAAAATGTAAAGGGGAAAATCACCAACAAAATGGCTTTTTCGTGGACATGCCAACCGAAAAGAAACGAGGCATAGCCGCAGAGAGTCAACGCACCGATGAATCTCTCGTAGGTGGGCTGAAGAAATAATGGAATAAGGGCCATTACCTGGTAGAAAAGCGTGAGGAGAAATGTCAACTTGGGCGTGATGTTAGGCAACACCAAGAACTCCACATCTCCCACAAGGCCACGGGTGGCTGAGCTCAAGTACCGCGACACCTCCAAGCGGTGGGGGTTGAACTTCAAGAGCTTTTGGAGTGAGACCCGGCAAATGGGGAGTTGCTTGTATGCTTGGATGAGCACTCTGTCCATGAAAGAGTAGACGGCCCAGATGTTGGGCGCCCAGTACGCGTGGGTCAAGCCTCTGCTGAAGGGGAAGAGTCTCAGCAAGAGCTGGGGGATGACATTGTAGTAGGCAAAAGGAGCAAAAGCGGCTGCAAACACGGTCACCACCACGGCACCCAATTTAAAAAGGTTGCCCCACCGCACAAGGCGCACTGCGTTGTGGTAGAAGCTGACCTTGAAGTCATACTGGAGGCTCAAAGTGTAGTCTCGTAAGAGGAAAATGAACACTGCAGGGGCCAAGTACAAGTAGATGTGCTTGAAGCAAAGAAGCACGCTGAACCAGAAGCCGCACAACAAGTGCTTTCTGAGCCGGGCAGAGTTGATCATGAGCACCAAAATGCCGTACATCATGCCGTTGTACTGGAAGTGGATGTGGTCAATGATGAGCAAACCGGGAGAGAGAATCAAGCTCAGGGCCACGGCAAAGGCACGGGATTTGTCTGCGGGGCCCGAGGTGCGGATGTACCACTGCAAAGCGAAAAACAACACCGCTTCCGTGGCCACGACAGAGATGCGCTGGAAGAACACAGTGGGGAGGCCGTAGTTGCCCTTTTCTACGATGTCCAAGCAGCCGTCCTGGGCCACAAATGGCGGCACGAGCTGTGACAACGCCCACTCGAAGTAGGCGAAAAACGGCGGGTAATCAAGCGTCCATTGGGACGTGTTTTCGATGTACCACTTAGAGAGGGGGAGTTTGTTGGTGATGGCGAGCCAATTGCGGTGCACATCAAAGTCTGTGGAGTGGTAAGCAATAAACAAAAGACACTTGAGTGCTAGGGAGACGCACCAGATGTTGAAGAGGGAGAATTGGGGTGAACTTGGAGGTATGGATGGAACCTGGGGTTTGGTGAGTGTAGTTGTTGAGCTTGGTGCGCTCAGCAGAGTGCTCAACGATGACTTTTCGGGCTGTTCACTCCCTTTCCTGGCTTCTGGCATTTTCTCCGTCAATTTGACGAGCTTCTCCTGGAGTTTCGCCGGGTTCTGGCCATTGTTTGGGTTTCGGTCACTGTTTGGCCTTGGTGTGCCAGCGTCCGGAGTCCCTGCCGTTCTGGGTGTTTTTTCAGGACTTTGTCTGGACGCCGGCTTTTTCGTTTCCCTGGGTTTTCGCTGTGTTGCGATTGGGAAATGGGTCAAATTGGACATGTTGTTGTATCGCGTAGTTGTACCGCAGTATCGCACGTATGTTGCACCGCTAATACTGATCGCACCCAGATCACCTCACCTTATAGAACCACAGTATTAATTCAACTCACAAGAGTACGTGAGATCAGAACAAATCAAAGCAACTATAGATCAAATCAGGAACAAACCAAAATCATCTACCATGTTTTTCCAGCGCTCTCCTGCTTTGGAAGAAATCAACGGGGGTATTTCGCCCCAGGAAATCCGGGTGCTCAAGAACCAGCTCGACTCCGAGGACCCACCATCGCCCCAATCGCTCTTCAACTACGCATGGGGCCTCTTGAAATCAGACGTGGTCAAAAACCAAAAGAAGGCTCTTGAAATCTTCGCCTCGCTCTACAGAGATGTGCCTTCCTTGCGGAGAGAATCCCTCTACTACTTGGCTCTAGGCAGCGTCAAATTGGGCGAGTATTCGGCCGCCAGACGGTACACAGATCAGCTTCTCGAGAAGGAGCCGGACAACGCTCAGTTCAAGGCGCTCAAACAGGCACTAGATGATCTGGTGACTCAGGATGGACTTATTGGATTGGGGGTCGCCGGTGGAGTTTTGGCCGTGGGCTTGGGAATCGTGGGGGCCCTTTCCAGACGGAGACGCTAGATTTGAAGTAAACTGTGGTGTTTAAGTTCCTCCGTGACAGTTTTAGTATTTGGGTAAGGAAAAATCAGATAGCTGAATGCGTAGACCATTGCTTCTTGTACTCATCCCTTTTCCTCGGCTTGTTCAAACATTCTTATTCCGTGTTCTCGATTCCTTCATTCCTCGTTTTTCCTTTAACTGTTTCCCTTCGAAATTTGTTTTTGGTTCGGTTCTGGTTCCTCTGCCATGTCCGCACTGATACTCCACATCTCAACTCCATCGCATCGCTAATGGCATGTCGCTCGGCCAGCGCATCGCACAAGAAGTCGAGACAGCTTTCAATTCTTTGGGGCCAAAAGGGAAACCTACAACTCGCCTGAATGGCACGAAAGAATGGACAGTGCTCGCTGGTCTCGTGGCGGTGGAAGAGCAGTCTACAGAATCAACTACAAAGGCATCGACAGATACTGAGACAATTGAAGTAAGTGGACCAACTGGATTTAACGAGTCAAATAACTCAATTGAGTTGGCTGGATCAACTGAATTGACCAAATCTGAGTCTCTTTTGAGCTCTAAGGCCAAAGATGAATCTACGGTGCCAAATCCAACCGAAGATTCTCCAAAGTTGCTGGTTTTGGCTCTAGCGACAGGCGTCAAGGCCATGCCCGATGAGGTCCGGGCCTACTCTGGCGGGCGAATTGTTCACGACATGCACGCCGAAATGCTCTGTCTTCGAATGTTCAACTGGCTTCTAATGGAAGAGGTTCTGGGCAGAAGAAGCTGTGTTCTTGAGCCAACTGGCACCGGATTCCGTGTCAAGCCTTCGATCAAGCTAGCCCTATACATTTCCGAACCGCCGTGTGGAGACGCGTCGATGTCACTCGTCTCTGGTGAAAAAGAAGCCTGGGAGCATGAGCCTAAACGACAAAAAGTGCTTCGAGGCAGAGCGCATTTTGATCGCCTTGGCCAAGTCAGAACTAAGCCCGGCAGGGCCGACAGCAAGGTGACATACTCGAAGTCTTGCTCGGACAAATTATGTGTCAAGCAATTGACCGGGGTGCTAAACTGCTTGACGTCACTTTGTGTGGAGCCCGTGTATCTCGAATACTTGGTGCTTTCTGAGAAAAAGTTCAACAGCGACGACTTTTCTCGCTGTTTCCAGCGGATCCTGCTGCCGCATCCGTTGAAGGCATTGACATTTTCCCACTCAGAGTATGAGTTCGGGAAGAAAAGCGACGCCGTGCCCCTGCAATTGAGTCTCATCCACTGCCCTGTGGCAAAAGAAACCCAGGTCTTGAACAACGGAGTCAAGGATGGTGCTTACATCAAAAACAAGCCTCCTAGACCGCCGGGGGCCAGCATTATCTGCAAGAGGCGTCTTTGGGAACAGGCTCGAGACAAAATCGAGCCGTTTGAAGACTATCTCTCGGTGAAAAGAGGTAATACCAAGCGGCAGCAGCTCAAGGAGCAGGCACGAGAGATTTTGGGCTCATGGCCGGCGACAACGGCGGAAAATTTTGCATGAATTCACAGAAGGCTCAGGCTAATCGACGGATGACCATTATACAACTTTGCATCCGTTCATCACACAACATCCATCCTTTCAGCCGGACAATTCACATCCACAAAAGCAGACCAGTTGTATCATCATTACACAATCAACCCATTTGCATCAATCTACGATCTTAGATCAACTTTCCATCGGTTCAATACTCAATGTATTCACCATATAATGCACCCTTTCAACGTACTCTCACAACTCATCAACTCCATGCACCAGTCTTGAAGTGTCAACGATTCTTTTGCAATGTAGCCTCGGTGACTACTCGTCGTCGGAGTCGCTGGGCCCGTCGCTGTCCAGCTCCACAACCTCGGCCGGCGCTGCCGTGGCGTACTCGGCGCTCTCCAACAAGCCGCGTAGCTTCGGGTCGTCCCGCACGTAGTTCACGGGCTTCAAGCCGTGGTTGTCGACCGCCCGCACGTCGCTGCCGGCGTCTATCAAGTTGTCTATGATGTGGAAGCCGTGCTCCGGCTCGTCGCCGGCGTACTTCACGGCCAAGTGCAAGGGTGTGTCGCCGTCTCTGTTGCGTGGGTCGAGCTCCACGCCCTCGATGTCCAACACCATGTCGATGAACTCCCAGTTGCCGGCGTGAGTGGCAATGTGCAACGGCGTGTTGCCGGAGATGACTTCCGAGGTGGCGTTGATCAAGGCGGCGACATTGTCGGCGCCCGTCTCCTCGACAATCTGCGCCAAAAGCTCGGTGTTGTTTCTTCTGGCCGCTTCCAACAACTGCTCTTTGTGCGTGGCTCCGTCCATGGTGGTGGTAGGTCGCGATACCGGTCGCGATCTGGCATAGGGGCTATGGAAAAGTGACTTTCGACTTCGATTTGCAAATTCATCGATTGAGTTTCTTTCTGATAAACCTGCTTTGAGTTCTTTTGAGAGTCTTTCAGATATTGTGCTTTTGACCTCTTCTTGGTCGTAACTCGACAGCTGGCCAGTTCGCAGCCAAAGCATCGAGATCTACAACTGCGATGTTTCTGGAAAGTAATTTGGTGGAAGTTGTGGAGAGAGATATTTAATTTAAGTGCTTAAACTTTGGATCATTCGCTAGTTTTAATACCAATTGCGTCAACTTTAACCCACGACTAGTGGGATAGTTGGCTTTATACCTTCAACCTCAAGACTGGCCTCATTCTCAGAAGGCTTTCCACATTGATCCGAGTGTAATTAGATAATTGTTTTTTGTTGGTCTGCCGCCTCTGTGTCCTCCTTTCTTTCCACTGTCTTCTTACTCTGAGTTCACTCACACTACACCGCTTTTCCATACACTTCTCGTTTTTCTCTCGAATATTTCCTCAAATCAGTTTCATTCTGTTCAATTCTGTGTTTTATATAAGCTGCATCCCATCGATCTCTCTTCTATCTGTCTCTTGTTATCCATCTACCGATCTCCTCTGTGCCAGCCTTATCACTAACCCATTACACTCGAACAGATACCAACTCTGTGGACTCGAATATTTAAGTAATTCAATCTTACATCTCCAAAATTCTCAGATTATTCACTTATACAAATTATATGATTTTCGTGTCACACCAATAATGCACCATACTGATAAATCTACTTCATGCCTTGTTCGCGAATTTCCTATCGCAACTTGCTACCATGCCTAAAGCTATCATCGCCCCCTCCATCCTCGCCTCCGACTTCGCCAAATTGGGCTGTGAGTGCCACCGCATGCACGACGCCGGCGCCGACTGGTTCCACATTGACGTCATGGACGGCCATTTCGTGCCCAACATCTCGTTGGGTCCTCCCATCATCACCAGTTTGCGCAAGGAGTTCCCCAAGGACGGCAAGGTCTTGTTCGACTGCCACATGATGGTGTCGGATCCCGAGAAGTGGATCCCCGACGTGGCCAAGGCCGGCGGCGATCTGTACACGTTCCACTACGAGGCCACCCAGGACCCCGTTTCCGTGGTGAACAAGATCAAGGAACACGGCATGAGAGCCTCATGTGCCGTGAAGCCAGGCACGCCCATTGAGCTGTTGTACGACATTGCCGACAAGTTGGACATGGTGCTTGTGATGACCGTGGAGCCGGGCTTTGGCGGACAAAAGTTCATGGCCGACATGATGCCCAAGGTCGAGCAATTGCGGGCCAAGTTCCCCCACTTGAACATCCAGGTGGACGGTGGCTTGGGCCGGGAAACCGTGCCTGCTGCTGCCGACGCTGGAGCCAACGTGATTGTGGCTGGAACATCGTGCTTCACGGCCACTTCTCCAGATGAACTCATTGAGTTCATGAAGGCCACCGTGAACGACGGCTTGAAGGCCAAAAATGTGTATAGCGAGTAGGGGAATGACATTAGGACAGTGAAAAGGAGTAGATCGAAGCCTCCAAGGCTCAAAGCAGAAGTAGATGTGGTCTACGTCACAATCTAGGGCAAATGGATTATCCAGATGAGACGGCTCATTAATCCTATTGAAAAATTGCCTCTTTCTGAACCTACTTCTTGCCTTAGTGTCTTACTAAGCTTATGCCTGAAGATTTATGGATTTAATATAAATTGGACCAGCATGGCCCTTGACAAACCTAGCCTGATCCTGTAATCGATTCTAGCACCCAGGTGCTGATTATGCAATGTCCCAGCCTGGACTTGAAAACCTTTGACTTAAAGCCAACTTAAAAAGCCTGGACTCCAACGGTGGTGCCCTCTCCGGAAGCATCCACGGGCATGGTCAACGAACTGGCGTCCGCAGCCACAGTCCACAAAGCCTGCTTGATTTTCTGCAAGTTCGACTGTGGCTTGGTCTCCTTCTGTCTCTTGGTCACGGAGTCCACATCGACGTCCATGCCGCCGTTCTGGGCAGCGAGGTCGATGTTCAACTGCTCGTTTCTTCTGGCCACGTAACGCTTGTTTCTCTCGATCTTGCGGGCTCTCTTGCTGGACAACGCGCTGGTGGTCACGGACCGGCCCGTGGCGGTGGGGGCGCCGGTGTAGATGGCCAAGGCGTTGGAATCAGTGGGTCTTGGAGCAGTCTCTGTGTTGTATCTGCCAGTGGCAGAACGCGTGGGCGCAAGGAAAGGTGCCCGGGCAGCTCTCTTGCGCGAGATGAGGTTGCTGTGGCGCTGTTTCTGGAGCTTGCTCTTGGGCTTGTTGGGGTTGTTTTTGGAGGCCATGGTGTGGTTGGGGAAGAAATTCAGTGATGAGGTATAAAAAATGAGATGCGCTCCTGCAGCTGCAAAAAAATCTCCCGGGGGTGAGTCGAACACCCGATCTCAAGATTACAAATCCATTACAGTCTCGCGCCTTAGCCAGCTTGGCCACCGAGAGAATTTCTGGCAAATTTTTCGTGGTGGCAGACACGATCAGTGGAGTAAAGCTGTGGAAGAGTTTTGATATGTTGTGAACATTGTGAAGTCTAGAGACTGCTGAGATACGATTACATCTCTCCCCTTCTCTTGTCTGCTCTCAGCAAACGAGTGTGTCCACCGAATATCTATCTCCTGCTCATTCTCACAATCCCCTGTGAAACATTCTGATGGCCACGAGTTCTGCCAATTTCAGTTAAACTTCAATGCCTTCATATAGGCAGGCCATTCAGCCGTGCACGTGGAGCAGGCTCCTATCCGGTCCTGCGTCATCATTCCCTTCGCAATTGTGGAATTTCTAGATCCGCAAATCTGCATCTCCAGCCGAATTCCAGGTGATCGGAGAAAGTATGCAGATCCAACAAGGCAATTGACAACCTTATCTCAACTCCCCTTCAGCAGCCTCGCTTGCCTCCTTTGTCTCGCTCGTCAATCACTCCTTCAATTTGGCATTCTTCTACATAGTCCAAATTTAGGCTTCTTTAGCTCGTAATGTCTTCTGAAGCCTAAATCTAAGGTGAGATTTAAGGTTTGAGGCCCTCACTTTCGCGTCAGTCATGAGCCTCCGCCAATGAAACTCTAGCCACATTCGCCGACTATGGGCCAATTGGTCGGCCAGCCCTGGCCCGACCCTAATCTCTCCAGGCGCCACATCATTCTCCCCGTAATTAGTCTTGCGTCAGTCTCACCCCCACCTATAATTGCACCCAAGACCCACAGAACCGACATAAAGCAAAATCCCCCAAAGAACCCAATCCACAACTCGATTCACAAGGCTCATTCAAGACGCGGTCGTCTTAATTTCCAGTCACGTCCCAATCGCCCAGACGTGTTCCTTTCGTATGCTTCTTCCACCTGCGGCTATGTGCAGCGACATTATACCGATGGGGTAAATACTGCCTGTGCGCTCAGCCGGGCCCGCGCCCCACATTTAACCCAAATAGTATAAAAGGTCAGGCGGCCCCCCACGATTCCACTTCAACGAATTTGCAACCCACATTTCACCACTCATTATGCGTTTCTCTCTTGCCGTTCTCGCCGTCGCCGCTGTCGCCTCCGCCGACCTCTTGGGCGACATCCTCTCCTCCTTGAGCATCGACCCCGCCGAGTTCTCTGAGGACCTCGCTGCTTTGAGTGAGTACTACCCCACCGACTACACTTTGTCGGACTTCGACTTCACCTACGCCTCCGACGAGATTGCCTCGTTGACTGCCCTCATCGACAGCATCGGCACCATGTCCGACCTCGACGACGACGTCTCCTCGGAGCTTGCCAGCGTCACCAGCGCCCTTTCTGATGCTACCGAAACTGACAGCTCGTCCGGCTCGGCCACTCACTCCCACGGCTCGTCCGAGTCTGACGCTTCTGGCTCGTCTCATGCTTCTCACGAGTCTTCGTCTGCCTCCAGCTCTGGCGAGTCGTCCTCTGCCAGCGGCGACGCTGCTTCCAAGGGTCCTTTCTTCGTTGGTGCCGCTTTGGCCGGTCTCTCCGTGCTCTTGTTGTAAAATTACGTATCTAATAGACGATCACAATTAATTCGCAGCCGCACTTAGATCTCACTATTCTCACTGACTAAAGCTCGCTAACTAAACCTCACTAAATTCTCACTTAGAACCTAACTCAAAACTCGAAAAACACTCCCTGGCTCACTCACAAACATTTCAATTGAAGCACTAATTTCATCTCACTGACTCGCTGCTTATCTCTTTTCCTTTTTGATTAGCTACAAAATCCACCTTATTACTCGTTATTATTACTTAATCTCAGCTCTCAAAGCTGCTTCTCCGGTTCCCCAAACTCAATCCAACTCGTTCAAAAAGTTCGGGTTGTTGGCGAGTTTCATCCGGAACTTGTCCCACCAGTTGTCAAACACCTTCATCGGCACCTTTCCTGTGCTATCAATGAACCCTCCTAAGTAGTTGTATGCATGCTTCACGATCTTGTTGGCCAACTCCGCAATGTCCAGCGGCGCTTTCGGTGCTTGCGATGGTGTGGGCTGTGCCGGGAGTATCGTCTTCTGCTTAGACCGCTCCTGTTGTAGGAGGAGCTCTGCCTGTGCCGTGGGCTCGATCGAAATGCCAATGTTGAGCACCACCTCTTCCTGCGAAGCGTCTGCATCCATCGCGTCATCCTCGTCTAGCGAATGTGGATTGCTGCCTTTGGTTCCTGAAGCATTTAACCTGAAGATCGACGATGGCTTGGCCGGGTTGAGTCCCCCTAGGAGCTTGAACTCCGGCAGCGCTGGAAGCTGGAAATACACCAACGCGGTGAAGTTGGTGTCGGTGAATTCCGTTTGTGGGAGGAGAAAGATAGCCACGTGGTTGATGTTGGCAGCGTTGGGCACGGTGATGACGAACTTGGTGGGTTCCACCTGCTGGGCCAATTGCATGGGCCGGCCAGAACAAACTGCGCCGAACATGGGAAATGTATGTTGGTGGTCAGATGTGACTCTTTATTTTTCCAAATTGGAATTCGACTGGTGTCGGCTTTTGTCAGCTCGGGCTGGAGATAGCAGTTAAATGCCGTGAGGGCTGGTGTTGTTACCCGCAGTCGCTTCAAGAAGCTTCGCGAAATTTCTGCTCACTTCACATCTCTCTCACTATTCAACCTCTTCACCACATCTCTTTTTACAAAGAGATTTTCGATTCTTCTGACGACCTCAACACAAGGGCTTGTGTTTGGGCCCTCAGTAGCTGGATGATTATAGAAGAGGGCGCCCCGCTTCGGCACTCAATGGGGTGCTTTCGATACTACCGTCCTAGAAGAACACGCTGGACATATTCTCCATCTTTGAGCCTTTAGCGCATAGATGAATGTGGGGAAGAAGCAGTGTCACATTCGGTCACCACCCACGACGTGGCGAGGCCGCCGGCCATGAGCACCACCCGGTCGGGGCCACTGTAGATGGTGTTGAGATAGTCAAACGTGACGTCTTGTGCCAAATTCTCCGATTTTTCTCCTTTTTTCTTTCCACAGTTGCCATGCTCGCCCCAGCCCCATGCCTTGACCTCGTTGTCGGCCAGGAGCACGAGCCCATGCTCACTTCCCACCGTGAAATCCGCAGTTTTGAATGGATCATTGTTGTGGTTGTAGAGCTGCCCATGCAGATTGTTACCCACGGAAACAATCTCGGAGCCGGTGCTGTAATGAACAGATGTCCACATGGCCTCGACTTTTTTGGTTGCAACCTGCAATTTCCACGCCTCTGCTCCGAAAACCTCGAGCGAGTCGGGGCCCCATACCACAGTGCGGTCTTTTCCAAGACAAACACCGCTTTCTGCCTTAAATTGTAACTTTTGTGGGACCCAAAGCGACGGAAGCGGCTTGCTCCGGCCAAATTTGGTTGTGACCGGTAGCTGAGTGCCCAATTGACCCTTGCGACATACACCCCATCCGTAGAGTGTTCCACAGCGTAGCCTGACCACTGTGTGGTTGATGGAGCAGCTAATTGATGCAATGTCTTCCTCGTGAAATTGGTCTTGGTCAATTTCGGTGAGCTCTGGGGCCAATGTTGTCTGCGGGCCTAGCCCCAACTCGCCTTTGGGCCCAGATCCGGCGACATAGAGCTTATGGGCGTCGTGGGTGGTGGAACTTCCGGCCGCCTGCAACACAGAAAATTCCCAGCCAGCAGCGACATTCTGCCACTTGCCGGGAACTTTTGTGAACGTTTGGAGTTCAGAGCAGTTTGCTATGCCACACTGGCCATGGGTATTTGCGCCCGCTGCGTAGAGAGTATCATCTGGGAACAAGATGAAGGTATGATTCCCGCCGAATGCGAGTTTTTTTGGAGCCATGTGTGAAAGTTCGGGAATTCCTTCCACTATTTGAAGCTCGTCGTGGTCATCGTCGTTTCCGAGTCCTAGTTGAACTGAGCCGTTGGAGCCACAGGCCCAGATGGTGAATGGCATGAAGGTGCGCATCAGACGAGATGTTCTAGCACTGTAAGTAAAAAGAGGAAGGTCGAGTCAAGGGATAGGACACTTTGAACGAGCTTTTCTTTTTATGTATCTTTTTTTCAATAAAATGAATGATTTTTGGATTTTTAGGTCGTCTTACGTTTTTGAGGTTTTGATGTCAAGGCTGATTTACGATGATTTTGGCTTAATCAGGGTAGACTGCAAAGTGATCTGACCCCAGTAGAACGCAAAGAACGAAAAAAATCTTGTTTTAAAAGCACAACAATCCTTCGAAGTCATTGAAGAAAAAGTTTCAATCAAAATTTACTAATTTAATTTCGAACACTTTTTTCATCAATCAGACACGGCTTATATAGATCATCGGATCGCGCATCGGACGCGAACCACAAATGTCTGGTCCTCCCATCATGCAAGTGCCCAGCCTGTCGCCGCTCAAGGCCGACGGCCGAGACGAGAAGGACGGAAAAACCCCGGCCGACAGAAACGGAGCCGACAAAAACAAGGAAGACATGCGCAAGCGGTTCTACTCGCACAAGTTCTGGCCCATCATCAGCAAGCGCTTCTACTACTTGCTGGAGCCCGAGCTTTTCAAGGCCATGGTCAAGGGCAAGGGCAATCTCCGCGAGATCAGCCAGTGGCTTGCAGACAACATCTCGCTCACGGACCGTTTGCGCCAATATGAGGCGGAACAACACAAGAACCGGCCGAAGCTGACCCCAGACCCCCAAGAAGCTGCCCGCTCAGGCTCCTCGCTGAGAAGCGGGTCGGTGCCCGTGACCCGCCCAGCCCCAGAGTTGGTCATCG
This sequence comes from Metschnikowia lopburiensis (nom. inval.), assembly GCA_030563105.1. Taxonomy (NCBI): domain Eukaryota; kingdom Fungi; phylum Ascomycota; class Pichiomycetes; order Serinales; family Metschnikowiaceae; genus Metschnikowia; species Metschnikowia lopburiensis (nom. inval.). Next base: position 152,926 of record JAKUBC010000016.1, read on the forward strand.
TGTCGTCGCCAGTGGCAGAGAAGGAACCAGTGAGAGAAGTGAAGCCAGAGCTCGTTGAGGACAGCTTTGACGAGGATGCTTCGCCTGTGAAGGCTGGCAAGGCCCGCCAGAAACGGTCGCTTCTGTCGGTGCCCGCCACACCCGCTGCACCCGACACCAAGGTCCAGCTTTCGAAGCCCAAGGTGTCCATCTTGGAGAAGTACCGCAACAGGCAACAGCCCCGCATCGACTACTTGTTCCAGAAACCCAAGGAGGACGCCAAGCGGCGGCGGCTCGTGCGGGCAGACCTCATGGAGGATCCCCGCCTGGAGTCCAACAGCGGCGCTTCGGACAACGACAACAATCTTTCTTCTGCATCGTCCACATCCTCTCTTCGAGCAGCGTTGAACAGACCAGGCATGCTCAGTGCGACGTTCGCCCACAAGGATGACGTCCCCCGGATCAAAAGCACGCCGCGGCCCGAGGTCGACGAGTTGGATCTTTTAGAGGAAAAGATCAAGGCCAACCGGAAGAAGAAGAAGTCCAGAGACAGTGACGATGACCTCGAAGAAGAGGTGTTCAGCGACGACATGTCTGCTGAAGAAGACGATTCCCGCTACACCACGGGGCTCACGTCCATCGACGGCCAGATTCTCGAGTTTTTGAACCAGGCGCCGGTGGAGGACGTGGTGGAGATCTGCAATGTGCCACCAAAGGTCGCAGAGATCCTTGTTTCCAAGAGACCATTCAACACCATCTACGAGGTGGCCGAAGACCGGTTCGAGGAGGCTACGCCAGAACCAGACACAAAGAGGAAGTATCAGAGAAAGGCCATGGGCTTGAAATTGATTGAAAACACAGAGTTCAGTTTGAAGGGCTACAAAGCCGTTGACTCTTTGGTCAAAAAATGTTCTGAGTACGGGTCTTTGATTTCTCGCCAAATGGAATCTTGGGGCGTTAAGGTCACGGGTGAGGGCGAGTTGGATATGGTCGACGTGGGTGAAACGAAGGAAGACGAGGACGACGACATTGGCAAGGCCAAGAGAAGCCTCCCTTACATTCGCCACAAACCAACGTTGCTAGCACCAGACATCGACTTGAAGAACTACCAACAGGTGGGCATCAACTGGCTCCACTTGCTCTACTATAACAAACTCTCGTGCATTCTCGCCGACGAGATGGGTTTGGGTAAAACCTGCCAGGTCATCTCTTTCATGGCGTACTTGAAATCTGCATCAGAGCAGCAGCAGCCGCACTTGGTCGTTGTGCCATCGTCAACTTTGGAGAACTGGTTGAGAGAGTTCCGCAAGTTCTGCCCAGACTTGGTCGTGCAGGCATACTACGGCTCCCAGAGCGAACGTGAGGAGTTGAGGTACGAGTTGATGGAATCGGAATACGACGTGTTGGTGACAACGTACAACTTAGCCACTGGCGCTCCATCCGACTTCAAGTTTTTGAAGAGTCAGCATTTCGACATGATTGTCTACGACGAGGGCCACATGTTGAAGAACTCCAACAGTGAAAGATACAACAAGTTGATGAGACTCAAAGCCGGATTCCGCTTGCTTTTGACCGGTACGCCGTTGCAGAACAACTTGAAAGAGTTGGTGTCGCTTTTGGCGTTCATGCTTCCCCAGCTTTTTGTTGAGAAGCGTGAGGACTTGCAAGGCTTGTTCAACAAAAAGGCAAGTGTCGATGCTTCAGGCGACTACAATCCGCTCTTGTCGCAGCAGGCAATCAACAAGGCAAAGACAATGATGACTCCGTTTGTTTTACGGAGAAAGAAGGCGCAAGTGTTGAAGTACTTGCCCGGGAAGTCTCACGAGATCATTAAGTGTCAAATGTCTGAGACTCAAAGAGAAATCTACGACGGCTACATCAGAGAAGGAAAAGAGACGCGGATGGAGAAACTCCGAAGGAAGACCTTGACGGGCAAGGAGGCCGAGGAGGCAAGAAACACCCCCGTTCCCTCCACTTCGAACGTTATGATGTCCTTGAGAAAGGCTGCCATGCATCCGCTTCTCTTCCGCAAAATCTTCACCGACGACATGTTGGATGTGATGTCGAAGAAGATCATGAGCGAACCCCAGTATGTGGATGCTAACCTTACCTTCATTAGGGAGGATATGCTGGTGATGAGTGATTACGAGTTAAACGCATTGTGCGAGAAGTTTCCAAAAACCTTGGGCTCTTACGTTTTGGAAGAGAGCAAGTGGCTCGACAGCGGCAAGGTGAAGGTACTCCTCGAAGTCATCGAGCGTGTCGTCGCCAAAAAAGAAAAGCTTTTGGTGTTCTCGCTCTTTACTCAAATGCTTGATATTCTAGAGAAAGTGTTAAGTTTCGCCAATATCTCTTTCTTGAGACTCGACGGCCAGACAAGCGTCGACACGAGACAGGACATCATCGACCGTTTCTACGATGATGATCAGATTCCTGTGTTCCTCTTGTCCACGAAAGCCGGTGGTTTTGGTATCAACTTGGTGGCTGCGAACAACGTTGTCGTCTTTGACCAGTCATTCAACCCCCACGACGACAAGCAAGCGGAGGATAGAGCGCATCGTGTGGGTCAGACCAAGGAGGTTCTCGTGACCAAGCTTATCTCCGAAAACACCATCGACGAAAACATCTTGATGATGGCAGATAATAAGTTGCAGCTTGACCAGAGCATCAGTAACGAGACCAATGAGACCAAGTTTGAGGAGAAGGCAGCGTCTATGTTCGAGAAGCTCTTGTTCGAGAAATGATTGCGAAGAATCCACTAAATAACATCATGGGAAAGCTGGATCATGAGGATGCTAATTCATTGAGAAGATCATTCCATTCGCAGCCACAAAAAGAAACGCGACTACGCAGCCAATCGTCGCCACAGCGATGCTCGCATGCACGGGTGTGCGACTCATATGACCACATCTTGTTCTCATCTCTACCATTACCATCATGTTCTCCAGAGCAGTGTTTAGAAACATCCCACGGCTTAGCCCGGTCAGGGCACAACATAGAATTCTTCTGCCATTATCATTTAGCAGAAACTTATTTATCCAGACGGCGGACACGCCCAACGACAATGCATTGAAATTCTTACCATCTATGAACATCTTAAAAGAGAACGAGACGAAGGAGTTCTTGAGCGGAAGAGAGGCTGCCTGCAGCCCTTTGGCGTTGAAGCTCTTCACCATCGACGGCGTCAAATCGATCATGTTGGGCCCCAACTTCATCACCGTGGAGAAGAAAAACGAGCTGTTCGAGTGGTCGCTTCTAAAGCCGGAGATTTTCTCCATCTTGACCGAGTGTCTCACGAACGGTGTTCCTGTGATCACCGAGGCAGAGTTGAGCAGTGATGTGGGATTCAGCGAAGAAGACGACGAGGTGATCTCCATGATCAAGGAGTTGATCTTCACCAGAATCAGACCCGCCATCCAGGACGACGGTGGAGACATTGAATTTGTCAGTTTCGAAGAAGACACTGGTGTCGTCTACTTGAAGCTCATGGGAGCATGCAGATCCTGCGAGTCCTCCTCCGTGACTTTGAAAAACGGCATTGAGAGCATGTTGAAGTATTACATCGAGGAGGTGCAAGAGGTGAGACAGTCTAACCCCGAAGAAGAGCAATCGGAAAAGCTTTTCGAGGAGTTTGAGGCCGCCAACGTCGTTCCACGGTCTAGAGAACAGACCACTCCTCCTCCATCTTTGTGAGTCATTTGGGCATTAGGTTATAAAAGTATATAGATCACAATGAGTTCTTTAGTGTTAGACTTCAAAGTGTAGCATCCAAAGAATACCTAGCTTTCAATGAAATTCTATTTCTCTTTGGACTTCGATTCATTTTCGTTTGGGCTGTCGCCCGAAACGTCTGAAGCGTCCTGGTATGGCATCATGTAATATCCGAATTGAGATGGAGGTGGACCGTACGGTGGAAAACCGTAAAACATATTTTGAGGCATGAACATTTCGGAAGGATACCCATTAAATGGGTGGGTAGGCGGTGGGCCATAATACGGCTCCATGTAGTAATTGTCCACCGGCATTGGAGCAAATGAGGGGCTGTTCGGGTTTATGGGCCGTGGATTTGTGTGTTGTCGAAAATGATTAAAATGCTCAGGTTTATCGCCTCCAAAAGACGGTTTATGAGGTCGGCCGGCGGACCCAGAACCGCTAACTCGTTTCTGTAAAGCGAAAGATGCCAGGACAGTAATTTTTGGTTCCTTGTCGATGGAAAGAACACGGCCATTGGTGAGTATGATTGCTCGGAGTGCTGATTTGAACTCTTCGTAAAAAACGAAGCCGAACTTGCCTGCTGAAGAGTCAGTTTTCTTGGAATAAAATTGCGGTTTGATGATCTTGGCAGATTTGACCTGTCCCCGGCCAATTTGCGCCCAAAATTCACACCACAAATCGTCGTTGTTCTTGAAAATAAGGGGGAGTTGGTTGACGTAAACGTTCGTCTCCTGATAGTTCACCAGTTTGAGGAAACCAGCAGCAATTTGTTCCGCTTGTTCAGTCGTGACGAAATGATTTGAGGGGTCTCCATCAACGTTGGTGACGAACGGACGTGAGAGGATGTGATGAACATGCTGATTGTGCTTCTTTTGACTTATTGTGACGTCAAAAGTTGGCAGAGACAGAATCTCAGATGCTGCAACTGTGCAATGCTGTAAGTCTTGAATGTCGCTAGCCTTGAACTCTGAAAGCTTTTCGTATGTGAGTCCGCCCAAAAAATATAGACATTTAAGCACGTCAAAACCAACGTTCTTTCCGGGTGCAAAACGCACAAATGCATGGGAGGGTGCCTTGGAGTCGCCTGTGTTGTCTATAGGAAATATAGCTTTATCGATAGGGTGGAATAGGGCCAATTTGGACACGATTGTTCTTGTCTTTTCGAGAGTGATGGGTAGACCCACAAATTCTGTGAAGTTTGCAATGGCAATCGAATTGTATACCATAAGGCTATCCTCGGGAGCTTGCAGAGATATTTTGAAGTGTTTGGAGACCTCGGGTGTATTTTGGAAGTTTTTGAAATGTCTTTTTGATGGCAACTGGAAAGGTTCTGTGACAAGCAAATTGGGCAGATCAAAAGGATTGGGCGAAATTGGACTGTTTTTTAATAATGCATCACAATCGGCTGGCGTTTGTAAAGTGACAAGGGCACCGTAGTTTTCGGTGATGACAATATCCACCACTCCAGAAAAACGAGCGGAGAGAAAGTCCCCAAGGGCTTTTTGGTCAGCCGATGAAGGCAAGTTGTGTATGCTGATAGTGTTTTCACGGACCGTGGACTGCCATTCGTTCTCTTTCAAGTATTTCAAAAAAGGCTCTGTGGCCAAAGCATGTGCTGATTGACCAGATCTTGAAAAAGGAACAGCGGTTGTGAGGATAAAGTCTAGCAATTCATCCTTTGCCTTCAGGTCCAGCTCTGATTTTTTGTCCAAGTCCACCACTACCACTCGCCGCTGTAGTCGTGACGGGTCGGTGGGGTCAGAGCCGAGGACTAAGCGGCTCAATGCGGCAGTGAGATCTGTATTTTGGGACCACTGGGTCATGGTTGGTGGGAAAGATAGACTGGTTTGTGGAAATGTGGTACGAGTTCTGGCCACAAGGGCAGGCTATTCTCAGATGTTTTTTTATAGCACCAATTGCAGGACTAGCTTTCGCCTGGACATGTGCCAAATATGGGGAGCCTGGGTGCAAGTGGATGCGGCACGGGACTGTATGTTCGCTTATGTTCACTGCCGACAGAAACGGAGGGTTCTTGGAGAGGGGAACTGAAATTAATAAAGATGTTTCAATTCGAGAAATAGGCCGACATTTATTACGCCGAGCCCCAGCGCTTTGCGGTGTCTGGTTGTGGGCCTAGTTTTTAGTGCCATCCTGTGATTCTCGCGAGACTGTGAAAATGGCCTGTGCGGAGACTGGCCAAGAATCGGGCCCGCAGCACAATGGTACCGTCAACTCATTGTTGGCGCTGGAAAATTGCTCTTTGGCTCGTTTCGTAAAACAGTTCTAGCTCGTGAAAATTCTCTTATCGTCTATTATTCACGATAAGACTAACTTTTATCGTCTCCTATAGTAGATCCCATTGTCCCATCAATCGCGCACTGCGAAGTACCACAGACCGCACTAGAACCATGAAAACCTCCACCGTCGCCGTGGGCAGCCAGCAATACGACTTATCTGTGCACGTGACAAAGCCTACTGGCAGCGGCAGGGCTAAGACACCCGTGATGGTGTACCTCAACCAGACCGGCAACGCCCACATCGGCTGCTACATCTACACGATCGGCAACGAGAGGGCCACCTACTCCAGCGTGCTCCAACAGGGCCAAGACGCCGGCGTGCAGGACCTAGCGACGAACTTGGGGCGGGTGCTTGCGAAGAAGTTCTCGTGTCCGTCGTACGTGTGCATGAGTGGGTACTTTTCGATGTACGACTACGGCGAGCTCTGTGCAGAGGTTGTACGGGAGGTGGGGAAGGCCACAGAATCTGAGGCAGTTTGATGAGTGAGGGGTATTTCAATGAGAGTTGAATCGAAGAGAGAGTGAACATTGGAGATGAGATTTGTCGGAATTGTGAACGCCAATGCATAGACTGATTGGGATGCAACTCGCAATTGAAAAGCCTTTGATGCTTCAAAAGATCATTCCCCTTAAACGAGCTGATCGAACGTTTCCATCTGTCAAAACATTTTCGTTGAAAAGACCCGTCACTGGACTGGTTCTTTGGTCTAAGCGCGGGTGACGGAATTTAGCTACTTAACCCACCGAGCCGAAGTCAGGCCATGCCGGCGCCACCGGGCCGCTCTGCAGCCGACCGAAAATTTGGTTCAGGGATGCCAATCTTGTGATTTTGAAGAGAAATGTCAAACAAGACCATCACGGAAAAATAGGAAAGGTGTTCAAAACTAGAGAGGGTGCAGCGCTGAGCTCGATGACTGCAATTGGGTGCAACACACTCGACACGAACCCAACAAAATAGAAGATAGAATAAAATAAGAAAACACAAAGTTTTCATCATCAAAAATTGATTCATTTGAGATTCCCCACCGAATACTTTTTTCAAATTATTGAAGTCATCTTATCGTGGAGTTATCGCGCGTGTGCCGGACCTCATCTCAAAAAATCTACTACACCATGGAGTCCAAGCCCAGGGCCCAGCCCTCCAGAAAAGGCAAGAAAGCCTGGAGAAAGAACATCGCCGTCGACGACATCGACGATGCGTTGGAAGCACAAAGAGACCGCGAGATCGCCTTTGGCCCGGCCTCCACAGAAGACTTTGTCATCGACACAACGGGAGACAGCAGCCTGGCCCGTCCCGCCAAAGTGCTCAGAACGACGGAGATCTTGACCAACAAATCGAAGGTTCCTGCGCTCAACAGCGGCAAGATCAAGAAAGTCAAGGTCAGCAAGGCCCGGGTCAGCACGTTGATGGCCCTTGCCGGACGTCTGAAGAGCGTCAGCAGCGTCAAGGCCCGGGCGGCCACCGAGTCGCTTGTCAAGGGCGCAAAGAAGGATTTGTGGGGCGAAGACACAGAACAGGAACAGCCCGAGATCTACCGTGGCTTGGGCCCCGTGACCCTGTACACCCCAGCATCCAAACCACCACCTACCTTGCGCCAGCAGCCGGTGGCTCTCAAATCGAACGCATCGGTGGAGAAAACTGTGCATGCGGGCAAGTCGTACAACCCGTCGTTGGAGTCGTGGCAAACGCTCATCGACCAGGCGTACGGCACCGAGCACGAGAAGGAGTTGCAACTACAGGCCAACGAGGAGCAGCGGGCCAGAATCCAGCATTTGATCGAGACCTTGGACGACCGCGAGGTGGTGGAGGATGACAGCGGCGAGGAGGCTGTGTCGGAGGACGAGGAGGCCGACGACGACAAGTACAGACTCTCGATCAACAAGCCCACAGAGGTGAAAATCAAGACCCGGGTGCAGAGAAACAAGCAGGCCCGTCACAAGCAGCGGCTCGAGCTCGAGGCCAAGCTCAAGGCTTTGAAGGCCCAGTACCACGAGTTGTCCCGCTTGCCCGACATCGAAAAAGAGGTCGACGAGAAACTCGCCAACACGAAAACGGCCAAGCCCAAGGAGTTCCGCCGCCACGGTAAGCACGAGGTGTCGTTCAAGCCCATCGAGGTCAAGTTGTCGGACGAGTTGTCCGGCAGTTTGCGTGGTGTGCGCCCGGAGGGCAACTTGTTCTACGACCAGATGCACAAGTTGCAGCTGTCGGGCAAGGTGCCTGCCTCGGTGCCCGTGGAGCACACCAACCGTTACAAGCCCAAGTTTGTGGAGAAGTGGAGCTACAAGCAATGGCGGGGATAGATTCAAGAGTGAAAAAGGGAAGTAGAGAACACGAAAGTATCGAACGATAATGTAGAGTTAAAGAAACCTTGAAGATGAATAGCTGCAATCGACCTTCATGGGATGTTTACAATGGAAGAGAGTTGAGAATGTTAAGAGTGAAAGGAATTTGTGCCTTAGGCAGTGAGTATGACTAAGTACTAAGTGAGCAGTGAGTAGTGAGTAGTGAGTGGGCAGTCTGAGCTTACACCAATGTGTAGCCCAAATTTCAAATTTCAAATACAGCGTGTTGCTGCTACAGATTCTCTCCTTTCTATGCATTAGATTGTCTAACTGAAGTCCCAAGAGCCCGCAACGTAGCCACGGTACAATCTCTCTCTGAAACTGAAGTACTGGTCTCTGTATGGCGACCAGTAGCCCTCTTGCGTGATGTGCGAGGTCTTGAAGTTCTCAGGAGCGACGGCGTCCGAGATCTGACCTCGCTTGGTGCCCGTCAAGAGCAAGTCTCTGGTCATCATTTTCTGGTCCCATTGGTCCAAGTCCCAACGGTCGTTCTTCCAACCGTTGTCCCAGTATCTGATGAAACCGACACCGTGGCCGGCGAGGCCGAAGAAGGCGGTCATGATGGCGTAAGGCAACAAGCCTTCGAATGGAACGGGCATTGTGTTTTCTGTTCACCTGAAGTTTTTGGTAATGGAAAGGTGGTGCAGATGATTGGCCCGCGCAGCGTGCGCAAATCAAAAGGTAGGTGAGTCCCTGGTTCTAGCACTTGAATAGTGGCGAAAGTAAAATAGGAAAAAAATATTTGAAAGTTGAAAAATTTGAACTTTCAGGGTCATAGCCAAATCCTGAAACTCAATTTTTCGAGTATGAGTATGAATATTTTCGTGATGGTGCTACAGAGTTTTGTTGCAGGAACACCGTCCTGTCCAATGTCTTGGTATATACGCCTAGTCCAACTTGTCGCCCCAGATCCGCCTCACAAATTTCTCCATGTTGACCTTGATCTGCAGCTGCCCAACACACCACGGGTGCTGGAGGATGGCCTGCGGACTGGGCCGCTCCTCAGGGTCCTTCTTCAAACAGTAGTCCAAGAAGTTCTTGAACGAGTCCGACCAAAAAATCAGCTCCTCGGGCAGGTCCTCGAGCTTTGGAGTATACTCCAAGATCAACGAGAGCAACTCAATGGGCCCCAAGGGCGTCGGACTCTGGGTCTCGTACGGAAACTGGCCCTTGGCCACCTCCAACAACAGTAGGCCCAACGACCACACATCACAGCTCACCGTGTAAGGCTGGCCCATGATACGCTCGGGCGCCATGTAGTACTGGGTGCCGACGAAAGTGTTCGCCAACGAGTTGACGACCTCGCCGCTGACGCCGAAATCACAGATCTTGACGTTGCCGTAACGGTCGAGCAAGATGTTGGACGGCTTGATGTCCCGGTGGATGATCTTTTGCAGGTGGAGGTAGCTCAAGCCTTTTAACACAGACTCGGCCACCTTGCCAAGCACCTTTTCGCTGACACGGTTAGTGGGGTCCAATTGGATCACCTGTTTGTAAATGGCGTCCAAGGTGCCTCCGCCCATGAACTCCATGGCGATGCCAATCATGCTCTGCTTCTCCACCATGAACGTGCCATAGTATTTCACGATGTTGGGCGAGTGGCAGAGACGGTTGTACTGGAGCTCTCGGATGATCTGTTTCTGGATGTCTGGGTTCGGGTCGGCGCTGATGAGCTTGAGTGCAAACACACGGGTGCCACCCGCTAGCACGCACTTGGATACGCTGCCGCCGTTGCCCTCGCCCAAGCGGCTCAACTCCACGATCTTGTTGTGGTTGGCTAGGTAGTTCCAGTCTTCCGGCGTGAGATCGTCCGGGTAGACGGAGCTCGGCTCTGCCGTCTGGGTGGAGCCGCCGTGGACGGACGAATTGGTGGATTGGGAATGGCCCGTGGATTGCGAATGGAGCGTCAGGCTCGAGTAGCTCTGTCCACTCAGTGGCGTGAGGTTGGGTGGACCGGCGGTCTCTGGATGCGGTTTCAGCGAGGGTTCGTGTACTAGACTCGGGTTTGGGTGGCTCTGATTCGTTCGACTCGTTTGGCTCTGGTTCGGTTGGCTCGTTTGGAATTGATTCGTTTGGATGTTCGTGTGGTTCGTTTGATTCTGATTTTGGTTCGTTTCGGTCGTTACGGCGGAGTAGGAGCCGCCGATCTTGGTGAAGTCGATGGCAGGCGGTTTTCGCCTGAGTTTCGTCTGGGACTGTGGCATTTGCGGCAAGCCCGGAAGCGGTTCCGGCGCTTTGTTCGAGGAAACCGGCAGCGGGATGCGTAGCAGTAGCGCCGGTTTCTGTGGGTTCGGGTTTGACGGCGGGATGTTGAACATGGGGCTGCGGCCGGCCATTTTCTTGCGATGTGGGGATGAATGGCGGTTACGTGCGCTGGGTGGGGGATTGTATGCAAATCGGTGTCTGGAGAAGGTGTTGTTGATTTGGTCTGGGCCTCCTGTGTGAGGGTCGCACGGCTGGAGCCGTAGGAGAATATGGGGGAATGAAAAGGTACTAGTAAAAAAAGAAAGGGAGGGAAAAAATCATAATAATTCGTAGAAGAAATGAGAGGGACAGTGAATAATGGAAACGAAAAGAAATAAAATGAAGAGTGTGCTACAGTGAGTAGGAGTTCACCACTGAGATGCAAGACGTGAACATTTACAAGATACAAAATTGCAGCTTCGCCTTAAAACTCTAAATACCTTCATCTCACTTCTCCTTCTTCTTGGTCTTCTTTGGCTTCTTCGCCACCTTCTTGATAAGCTTATCCTTCTTGGCATCGATCTCTCCATTATCCTCATCATTATCGGCCTCCTCGTCTTTAGCCGTGTCGTCCTCCACCACATCGTCGTAGTCCACCTTCTGTTTCGAAGCTGCACCGATGGAGTTTCCGGTTTTGTAGATGGCCACCGGGTGGGACATGCCGTTGTACTTCCGCGTGAAAGCGGTCTTGACCTTGGTGGGAATGGCCTTGGTGACCACATCTCCGGTCTTGCTGCCCACGCCAAAGTCCATGATGCTGTCCCAGTCGTCCTTGGTCAAATAGTAATGGTCCAAGGTGTCGATGACCTGGGCAATACCGTCTTCTCCCTCCTTCAACAACGGCTGGCTCAAGGATTCACGGAGCACAGGCACATACTCGAGCCGGAGCTCGGTTTTGCTGGTAGATGTGCGCAACCGCGTGTGGTACTGGAGCTCCTGGAGCAAGCGCTGGTTCTTCATGGTCATGGAGTTCTTGCCGAGCCACGAGGCAAAGTTGATCCGCGACGTGATGGCACCGTTAGTCTCCAGCGCCGGGCGCACCGTGGACATGATTCCGTGGAAGGGCAACAAACTCCACTGCTGCTCACTGGAGCGGATCAACGAGTTGACGCCGTCGGACAAACTGATGGAGTCGGCGGCGTTGGCAACACGCTGCAAATGCTCCTCCTTGGACAGCACCCGGGGCCGCGTGTACAAGTAGTTCTCCTGGATCATCAACGGCGCAAAGTCGATGTCGTTGAAGTACAAGTCCAACTTGTCGTTCAAGGTGCTGTTGGAGCTCGGGTTGAAGATGGGTCCGCCGAGCAACGTCAGCGTGATGTCGAAAGGCTTGAGCATGACGTGCTTCTTCCAGCTGGCGGCGATCTCCTTGGAGTTTTCGTGGCCAATCACTTTCTGTGTTTTCAGCACCGTCGACATCAAGTTGATGATTTGCCGAATGTCGTTGCCCGTGGCCTGCACCAAGTTGCCCACCACCAGGGGTTCTAACTTGAGCCGTTCCCGGTGGGCAATGGTGAGCAACCGGGACCGCATCTCCAACTCGGTGGGCCGGCGGAAGGGTAAGTTGAACGTGACCCGGTCGAACGTGCGCATCTTGGGAAGCGACCGGTCATTGCAAATGAGGATCATGGGCATTTTGGTGATGCGGCAGAACGCAGAGAGGGCACCAGCACCACCATGGTCACCGCTGGACATGCCGTCCACCTCGTCCATGATGAGGCAGAACTTGCGCTCGTTGACACTGTGTTGGGTGTCTTTCTGATGTTTGAAGAATCCCACCACCGACGTGTTGTTGAGTACAGACTTGACGTCGGCGTTGAGAAGCGACTTGGACCGCACATCCGATGCGTTTTTCTCCAAGATGTCGAACCCAAGTTCCTTGGCCACGAGATGCGCAGCACTGGTTTTGCCGATTCCGGGTGGACCCGAAATGAGCACGGCCCGAAACACCCCCAGACCGTCGGAACCGGCCACCTTGAAGTCTTTCTTGCTGTTGGCAAACCAGTTTTCGAGCCAGTTCTTGAGCTTTTGCACTTGCGACTTGTTGCCACACAACTGAGACACGTTGGTAGGGGCGTACTTGACCGTCCACAACTTCTCGCTGCTAGGAATCTCCCGTGGAGGTTCTGGTGCTGGACGAACAGAGTCGGTCTTCTGGGTCAGATCCTTTTTGGCCTTTTGAGCTTGTTTCTGAGCAAGTTCCCGCTCTTTCTCCCGCTGCTTCTCCCGTTTTTTCTCCTCTTCCTCCTCTTTCATCGCTTCCTCCAAGACGGCCCGTTCCTCCTCCTCACGCTTGCGCTTGGCTGCCTGTGCATCGGCGCTGTCGCCGCCATCAGCAGGCATTCTGCGGAGCAACTCGAGAAAACCGTTTTCGTCGATCGCCTTGATGCCAAAATCCTTGATTTTCTTCACCTTGGATGGGCCCGCTTCCTCGCCAATGACCACCAAACTGGTCTTCTTCGATATACTCTTGGTGACCCTGGCTCCGTACCGTTTGGCCACCAGCTCAGAGGCATCACGGTCAAGGTTAGGAAGGACACCCGTAAACACGATTGTGAGTCCGCCAAGGCAGTTGGGCGCCGCCTCGGGGAGTTCCACGGCTCCGCTGGGTGGGGGAACGTTCAGCTGCTTGTTTTTGAGGGCAAAGTAGTTGAGTTTGCCGTCGCCTTCTGGAGCGTCGGGCAACTCGGCGTCAGGAATCTCTGAGAGAATCGAGTCGGCGTGGATGCCTTCGCCTCCCGCTGCTGCTGGCACGGATTTTGGCTCAGACTTTGGTTTAGCAGGGGCTCTTTTGCGGGGAGCTTTTGGCGGTGGGGCCACCTCCTCAATGACCAAATCGTCCTCTTCCTCTTCGGGCTCTGCCACATCCTCCTCTTCTTCTTCATCGTCCATTTCCATCACGTCCTCGTCGGCAGAGTCGTCACCGTCAGGCTTGAAGTCCTCCTCTGAATCCTCGAAATCGGAATCCAAGTTGATGTAGTTGGTCTTCTTGGCTGCCCGACGCGGTGTGCTTTTCTTCGGTGAGGAATTTTCTTTCTTGACCTCCTTTTTGGGCAGCTTGGCCTCTTTCTTGGACTGTTGATTAGGCGACTTCACTGCCACGTCTTTCTGTGCTGGTTTTTTAGGTGTCGTTTTCTGTTTTTTCGGCGACTGAGCCGGCGTTTTCGCTCCTCCTTCATCCTTAGACTCGAAGTACTTGCTTGTGGCACCGCTTTCGGTCTTTTGGACTTTCACGGGTGGGTCTTCCTTTGCCAGCTTGCCCTTGGACTTGTTCGTGCTAGAATCATCCGTTTTCGTCCGTTTTTTCGGCTGAGGTTAGTAAGTTTCCGGAATTGAATCGTGGGTTTCACATACGGGATTCCCCTGGTTGCCCGCTGCAAAGAACAGCCGGATATCCACCATGGTGACTGGATCGATGGTAGTACGCGTAGTCTGATGCGCAATGCGAATCGCGATCCAGTGCTAATTGCAACCTTAGCGGAGATATGAGAGTCAAAGGTATGAAATTTAGCGAAAAATTAAAATAAAATCTGTGTTTGCTTTTCTTGCGATGCCACGTTATTGTATTGTACATTATTTCTTTGTGCTCTCCTTGTCCAAAAACTCGGTCCACATGGAGATGAAGCTGTTTCTTGCAGGCCGCTCTCCATTGTTTTTGTCTCCCGTGTTATGCAATAGTCCCGCCTGGACCTTTCTCTGCTCGTCCCAGTTAAGCAAACCTCCTATCAACAGGAGTGCTTCAAACTTCTTGGTGTCCCCGCGGGGAATCTGCAAGAACTTAATGATCAAGTTAGACACCAACTCTTTGTCCACAGTCTCCTCTGATTCACCCAGCTTCTGCTTGAGCATCGACAATGATTTGGTCAAGTGCTCGTTGAGAATGATGGCTTCGTGTCTCAACTTCCCGATGATGATCTGCTTGCTGTGGACATCCTCCTTGAGTTGCGAGATGGCCTCGTTCTCCGTCTTCAAAGTGGCAATCTCGCCGTCCTTTTCTTCCAAGGACTGCAGCAAGCTTTCAATCTTTGAATTGAGGTTCGAGATCTCGCTCCGGGCCTCGGAAAGCTGCTGGTCCTTGGTCTCGGAAACCTTCTGGAGATCTGCTACTTGCGCCTCAAGCTCTGCTTGCTTGGTTTCCAAGGACTCCTTGGCGGAAATGAGCTCGGAGTCCTTCTCGCCAACTCTGCCTCTGAGCTCCTCAATCTCAAGGAGGAGGTTTTTGTTCTCCATGCTCATCTCTAAATTCAACACCTCGAGCTCGTTGTACAGCGCTTTCTGCTCGCTGATTTTTTTGTTCAAACGACTCACCTCGTTCTCCAAGGAGTATTTTTCATCTTGAAGAGAGTCATCCTTGGCCTGGAACTCTCGGCGTAACACACTCAACTGCTGGCTCAAACGATCGCACTCAGCATTGAGATCGGTGGATTCTGTCTGTAGGGTCTTGACAGTCTCGGTCAATTTGAGCTTCTCAGACTCCAACTTGGACTTTTCTTCCACTGCTTGGGCCCTCTCGCCCTCAGCTGCTTTCTTCTCTTCAGTGAGCTTAGCAAAACTCTCCTCAACCTTCTGTTTCTCCTCTGTGACTTGGGACAAAGTTTGCTTCACGTCCTCCAACTCGTTTTGTGTGGTCTTGTAGTTTTCAAAGAGAGTTTTCATTCCAGACACTTTTCTGAGAATGACGTCCATCTGTTGCTTAGCCTGGTCTCTCTCCTGCTCCGTCTCCGCCAACTTTTGAAGCAAAGCATCGTCTCCGGAGGGACTCTGCTGCAATTGAAGTTTCAACGACTCAATTTCCTTCTTCAATTCCAAGACCTGTGATGAATGACCATTGGCATGCAGAGCATCAGAATCGACGCTGTCGATCTGTGGTTGCGCTTGCGTTTCTTGGGTTTCCGAGGAGAGCCCGTTCGACATGGTTTCTGGTACAAGAGGTGTTTTGGCAGACGGTTCAGGATCTGCAGTCTCCGTGTCGAGAGACTTCTCCATCAAAAATGATGAGTCTTGAAGTGCTTCATCAAGGTGTTCAACAGCACTGAGCTTCGACTCGGGTTCGGAAATTACCTTCGAGACAACTGGCTCTTTGACGTCAACGGACCCATTCGATGGGAGTTCAGTTTCAATAGACGGATCAAGAGCGGGCTGTAGTTCTGAAGGGACTTCTTCGACCACTGGTTCTTCCTCTTTTGTTGCCTCAATCTCGGTAATTTCCTCTATTGGTGCTTCTGTCTCGGCGGTGTGAATTTCTGGAGGAACAACTGGCTCAGTCTCTGCCTTGGGCTCTGGTTCAAGCTTTTCCTCGGGTTCTGGTTCATGCTTCTCCTCGGGCTTTTTCTCAAGCTCTGCCTCTGGCTCGGCTCCTTGTGGTTCATGGGATCCGTTCGTGACCGGAGCATTTAGGTCCTCGACCGGATCAATAGCTTCAGGAACTTTTACCTTAGGTGCCAGCTTGGCTTTTTGCACGGGGGGCTTTGGAGGCTCGATGAAGTCCGAGTCCAAGTCTTCGATGTCGTCATCCCAAAAATCGTCGGCGTCTTCATTCAGCCAGGACGGGGAGGCGGAGATGTTCTTCTCCATAGTAACACTTGTTCGGAAACACGTTCCTGCGCACTTCTACGCGAAGTGGAGGCCGTTAAGCGAAAGTAATTCCGAACTCAATCAAACCGAATCGATGATTATTGAAACAGAATTTCTCGGAGAAACCTGTTTTTAAAAGTAGTTGCAATGCTTCGGCAGAGTCAAGGGTATTGTATGTAGTTGCAACCAAGTGTGGTATCAGGCTCTCCCGCAGGTTGGTCAAATGACGATTTTGGTAGATTACAGAAGGGTATTGCAATTGAAAAGAAGCGATTTACGTCCAATTCGTACTGGTTCCGAAATTAGCCTTTTCGTACTTTGGCGATTGAAGGTGTTTCGACCCCAGCGTGACATGATGCAAGTTTGGGTGTAAAAATTGGCAGGTTGTTATAAAAAGAAGCAATTCCTTTATGCTTCAAGAAGGAAAAAAGTGATCAATTTCTT
The DNA here is from genome assembly GCA_030563105.1 of Metschnikowia lopburiensis (nom. inval.). NCBI lineage: Eukaryota > Fungi > Ascomycota > Pichiomycetes > Serinales > Metschnikowiaceae > Metschnikowia > Metschnikowia lopburiensis (nom. inval.). The sequence goes on from JAKUBC010000016.1 coordinate 169,521, forward strand.
TTAAAATTCCAGTCACTCTTGTGGGTGAAGCATAGCAAAGTGGGTCATCTCAGCTCAACCTACAGAACTGTGAGCTGGATTAGACATTAGAGTGAGATGTTCGACAGACTTCGACCGACGTCAAAGCTGAACAAACGAAATCTGAACATAAGAGGTTGAAATAAAAGAGATTGAATGAGAGCCCACATGGCACTGTTTGAGAAAATTTGAATGGAGACTACAGTTGTTCTTAAATAGTTGTATGACTATGACTAGAATGGGCAGCAGGCAACTTATTTCCTTTTATTAAGTGAAAGAATCATTTTATACACGTCGTGCCCATTAAACGCTAACGAACACAACAAAAGAGGTTGTGGTTGATCGTCGTGACTTCATTCACCTTAGATGTTGGATGGGTACAACATAACTCTGACAGAAGCACCGAAGGTCTTTGGTGGCAAGTTCTTCTTGAAGTTGGCTCTGACAACACCGTTGTTACCGTGGGTCTTGGTGACCTTACCCCAGATAACTCTGATCTTGGAACCTTGTCTCTCCTTGGAAGCTCTGTAGACGTAAGCGATTCTCTTACCCAAGTAGAACTTAGCCTCTTGTGGGTTCTTGACACCGTCGATTTGGATCAAGGAGATGTTAGGGTTGGTAACGCTCTTGGAACGTTGGTAGGACAAGTGCTTACCCTTAACGTACAATCTGTGAGATTCAGCCATTGTATAAGTTGGAGTTGAAAAGAAGATTCCTTCACTGCGAAAAAGCTCAAATTTTTTCTCCAGTGTGTGTGTGAGAAAATTTCCCAGTGCCTGCACACACCGGCCCTGGGTAGAGCGCGCCATCTGCTCCCTAGTAACTAGTGTAGTCGTTATCGCGCGCACGTGACAAGCTTGAGCCCTAGCCCCAGGCACGTGAAAGCCCTAACGGTTGCAAATGCTGTCTCTTAAATGTTGTGGTTTCTACAGTGCTGACTTCCGACATTTCAATAGAATTGTATTAGAACACCAAACCAAACTATCGTCTAGATCTTTATTTCCGTCTCGTTGGCCCAACTGTCTTTGTTGAATCTCCAGTGAAGGGCCTCCTCCTTGTCATGCTTCGAGCCCTTGAGCGTGCCCAGTGGGGCATTAGCGATGCTTAAACTGGCGACACTCGACAAACTGACAAATGGATCCAGGGCAAACTCCTTGTTGCTGAAGTCCACCTCTTTGAACCACCGGGTCTCCCAAGGTGCACCAGCACCGAGCTCGGTCTTTCTCATGTCTCTTTGCTCGTTCTCGATGAGAGTCTTCTCCTTCGAGATCAAGTCGTAGTTGCCGGCCCGCGTAGCCTCTGCGACCTTCTCCCAAGCCTTACGAGACTCCAAAGCATGTTGTTCCTCGAGGGGCTTGACCGAGAGTTCTTCGGGCTTCAGGGCAGCCGCGTCGTAGAAAAGCTCGTCGCTGCTGGATGGGGTGGACGAGCCCTTACCTATATACGATTTGCCCGACCACTGGCCACTGATGGTGGCGAGGGCATTCTCCTTGTGGGCACTTGCCAACTTGTCGGTGAAGATTCTGGCCTTGAACGTGTTCTTCTTGCCGCTGAAGTAGCCTCTTCCAGAGTAGTCAATCACGGCCAAGTGGCCGGACGAGCTCTGAATGTAAGAGGTGCCCTCCAACTCCACGAAAGGCGAAGCTGTGATGAGTCCCTCAATGTGCAATGGAGGGAGAGTGATTAAGTAGGTCTCGTTCAAATCCTTGAACTCCAACACTGCGTGTCCGAACTGCTTGACATTGATCGAGGTGGCGCTGATGGTGGCTTTGATTCTGTTGTAGCCTTGCAACTGCGTGTTGTTTTTCTCGTTCAAGATGGCGTAGGCAGTCACAGGTGGGTGGTGAGACACCTGCTCACTCAAGAGAATCGATTCCCCGAGAGTCTGGTCCTTCGACTGATCTGGCCACTTGCCGACGAAAAGCTCACCCAAGAAAGGGTTCAAGGGCTTTTTCTCGGAGCCCATCGACTCACTTCTCGAGCAGTATTGCGATCTCAACGTGGAGATGAACCACTTGGTGACGGCGATCATTCTCTTGACAGCCATGACCTGCTCTTCCTCGCCATCTTGAGACAGGATGAAGTTGGGGGCCAACAAGAGGTCTGGGTGCTCGCCCCAATACTTGGAGTACTCCACCAACGACGTGGGCGACAAGATGAATGGCGGGGCGGTCAATGAGGACAAGTCACCATTATAGGAAGCAATTGATTTGAGGAACGACGTCCAAGATGCAGACAGAGCCATGGTGCGGATTTGTGAGGGGCTGTAGAGCGAATTTGGGAAAGTTCAAGTGTGGATCCGTGGCTGATGATTACCCCGAAGTTCCGAACTCAACTGGCTTATACGAGAGGTTAATTGGGACCGGGATGCGAGCTACCACCGATCGCGGTGCACGGGTGTCCGGCATTCGGGCCAGGCTGTGCAGGTGATTTTGCACCCAAGCGGTGGCTGAACTGCTTGTGAAACGATAAAGATGGATTTTGGATGGATCTTTTATTCCGGCGGGTCATGACTGATGAGGTGACTTTTTGAATAAGACTTTGATTTTCTTCTTGCTGTGATTGAGGTGGCATTGTCACGTGAAGGTCGGGATGCGTGGTTCACCGGATCTTAGGAGATTGCCTTCCGATCACAACTTGATGTAGATCTTGTAGCGATGGAGCACCATGGCTAGGGCCACCCATGTGAGCGAATAGGCAAGCAAGATTGTGTATGCAGCGCCGTTAGAAGCCTCCAAGGTGTTGATTGTCATGTTAACCAAGCCCGTGGTGACGTTTGCAACCAAAAAAATGGCTAAGCCGTTCTTGTTGACAGCCTCGAAAACAGATGAATGGAGCGGGCCCACGTACTTCTCGATGATGTTGTAGCCAAGGAGGAACATCGAGTTGTAGCTCACCACCCACAACACATATGGAAGGTTGGCGAGTCTTCTGGAAATGTTTCCGGTGAGGAATGATTCTTTGGCCACAGAGAAAAGAACAAGCGACACAATCGACGCGATCACAAGGCCCTTGGTGGACGAAACCGTCAAATAACGGTTAGGGCGGGCTGACGAGGGCGCAAACAAGAGGTTGTTGGCGGTTTTTCTCGACGTGAGGACAAACGAGCCAAACGACTGGCCAAAGATGAAGATGCTCAAGTACCCGCAGAACGAAAACACGCCTTCCTTGTTCATGGTGAGCCAGCTTTGAGCCCTGTTGGACTCGTCAAGCACAAACTCAGTGCCGCCAGCGCTGTTCAACGCCCATTCATACAAAACGGCTATAGCCAACGCCACGGCAAACCGGGGGACACGGGCCAAAACCGGGTCCAAAATGGCCAACACCACGGGCAAAAGTCCAAGCGTCATGAAGAAGTTCCAGTGGACACCGTACTCGGTGACGTGTTCCTGGTACTCCAAAGACTTGACGCTGACCAAACGAACAAGACCCAAAAAGAGCACAGGAAACGCTTTCAGTGCTGCGTGCCACAAGAGCCTAGCCATGGAATTTGCTGATCTTTGTTTCGCAATTGCCTCCTTGATCGTGGCTCTGGAACTGGCCAAGCCCATAGAGAAGACAAACAGTCCCACGCCCAAATCCATGAGCGAGGTTCCCCACGTCTCGACTTTGGCGAACCGGCGGGGGAAAACGTGGAAGTCCACGGCCAAGATGGCCAAGTTGGTGATGACAATCATCTGGGCCCGGTACGCGGTGATGTACGGGACCTGAGCCAACAACTCGGTGGAGGCAGTCTTTGAAGTAGAAGAGGAACCGGTCTCAGAACCATTCTGAGACCCATTTTGAGCAGTTTTGGAGCGGGTTTTAGATTGGGTTGCCGCTTGAGCATTTGCGTTGAGGATCTTGAGCACAATTGCCGCCACCAGCACAAAGAATAGCATGGTGTGGATCTTGTAGACACTGCCGCTCAAGATGGTGATGGCCTGGAGCTGCACCACCACGTCAAGCGAAAACTCCACCACGAACAGAAGAAGTGGAGATGCCGCCAACGAGGAGTTGGGCACGATGAAGCGGGAGTAAAGCGTGTGGGCCAAAAACGCCGCAAGTGAAACGGAAGTCACGGCATAGATCTCGCCAATGGAGCCGCCCGGGAGGTCCGAGACGAATTGTTCCTTGAGCTGTTTCAAGGACATGGTGGTTGGATCGCGACAAAACGCGGTGGTTGAAAATTGGGACTACCTACAGTGAGGAGTGGATGACTATAGTTGTAAAATGATGATTGATATGGAAATGGATTGGATGAAACAAGTTCATGAAGATATGCTGATTTCAAGTATGAGAATGAACTGAGAGTGGTTTGGTGGGTCGATCTGAGTGCTTTTTGGGTCAATGCGGCGACCCCACATTTGGGCTCATATTCTTTTGAGCAACACATAATTCGTAAAGAGGATAGTGAATTTCAAGCAATTGAGTGCATTTCTGGACTTTGTCAGTTATTCTTCTTTGTAGATATTCATCGAGTCTGATTTGCATTATGGTCCCACTGTCCCTTATCCGAGACAACGTAAAGTTAGGTAATTGAACTAAACTGACGACAAACGGCACAGATTCATCCAAACTCGAAAGAAAATGAAATAATCAAATTGTCAGCAATTGAAATGAGCGACTCAACAGTATGTGACCATTCAATCAAAGAAGTCGTATTATAGATCATAACCAAGACAGACCGGACTACCCGGAATTGCCAGTCATCACTTCCCACAGTCTACACCGAGCCAATTACCAGAACCAAAAGACAACATTTAGTGAAATTCCGCCATTTTAACAGCTCCTTCCCATTTCCACTTAATACCCAAATCCAAAATCATTCTCCAAGATTACCCCATTCTCACCAACCCAACTCTACATTTCGCGGCATTCGCACCCAACTCTTCGCATCCTATCCACCTACTCCACCATGGACTCTCCGCCCAGCTCGCCCGAGCTCTCTGCCACCAGCGACCTCGATCTCGGCCTGCCGTTGCGCCACTCCAGCACCCGCTCGCTGTCCCTGCTGTCGCTGCCGCCGCTGCCCCCGATGCTGCCCCAGATATCTGTTCGGCCCCAACTGGCGCTGGCCCAGTCACTAGCCGCCGGCCTCTCGGAAGACACGCTCCTGCCCATGCCACCGAGAAGTTACTCGGGCACCATTTACTCCAGTGCGCTGGAATCCGAAGGCGTGTCGGTCCCCAGAGGTCTCCGCAAGAAACGCCTTCAAGGGTCTCCCTCTACACCCGTTCCCTCACCCAAGCAGCGGAAAAACCGCCGGAAGTCACGCAACTCAGAGGCCATGTCGGAGAAATCGGCCCGCTCCGACGCCCAGTGGGGTAGCGGCTACACGCTGACGCCCACCGCGGGCAAGATCTTCCGCAACTTGCTCATTTTGGAAGAGAGCCTACGGCAGCAGGTCATCCAGCAGCGTACGCTCCGCCGCAAATACTTGACCTTTTTGGCTGCTCTCTGCTCGCTCATCGCCGCCATCTCCCACCACTTGTACTTGGGCACCCCGTCGGCTCCGTTGCGGGTGTTTCTCCAACTCATCTTGCTCATGCTCTGCGTCACGCTATTACTCTACCACTTGTCAGGCGAGTACCAGAAAACCATCGTTCTCCCGAGAAAATTCCTTTTCTCCACGAATAAAGGTTTGCGTCAGCTCAACGTGCGCTTGGTCAAGGTGCGCTCGTCGTTTATCAACTCCACCGCCGAGTTGGCCCGTGAGTTCGGCCTCTTCTTGTGCACCATGGCGTTAAAGCTTTTGCACACTGCATTCCCCTCGTGTGCCCGTAACCCCGATTCCCGCTTGGAGGTGTGGCTCGTGCTGGGCCAACTGCGCTGCCAGCCCCGCTTTGGCTTGAACGACGTCAAGCTCGTGCTCATCCCACGGACCTTCAGTACCGACATCAGAGAGGGCTGGGAGGTGTACCGGGACGAGTTTTGGATCAACGAGGGCATCCGCCGGCGTCATGCTCTTCTCTCGTTTACGGAGAAGAAGAAGGACAAGCTTGTGAAGCGGAAGAGAAAGTCATCTTTGGTGCGCCCGGACTTGACGGAAAACAACCTACGCAATTTGGACTTGAGCCCACAGCTCTCCACGAACTCCGTTGCTTCTTAAGCTGTTGACATCGTTTATTCTATCTGAGGCTCTCACATATATGTCCCGCCACTCGGGTGCCGAAAACTACACACTCCAAAAGCAGACTCCCGGCCAACCGGTTTGCGCCGTGGACACCTGCGCTGACTTCTCCGATCGCATAGACGTTGGGAAGCGTGCCTTTGTCACTAATGACCTGACTCTGATCGTTGACCTTAATACCACCCATAGCAAAATGGAGCACCGGCACAACAAACCCGAAATAAAGCTCGCCTTTGTCGTGAAGACCTTTGAGTTTTGTTTCGTTCTGAAAATACTCCTTCAACTTGTGCTCCACATCTACAGCAGTACCCTTGAACATGAGCTGCTGCGACATGTAAAAGTCAATGTGCGACAGTGCTTGCGGGTAGTCTTTTTCACTGACGGCGATGATTGCCAACCTCTCCGGGCCGCAATTGTCGACGATGGCCTGGGTCACCACATCTCGAGTCTCGAGCTCGTTGACAAATCGCTCGCCAGACTGAGACGAGACAAGGATTCCTCCAATTCCTCTGATGAGCTCTCCGCAAAGAAATTTGTGCTTGTTACCAACAGCGCCATCTTTGAGCTGCACAAAGCCCGTGGGGTGCACCTGGATCTGGTCCATCTGATAGAGTTCTGCTCCGAGCTCCCTGTATGCGATACTTTGGCCATCCCCGGTAGTTTGTGGCCCGTTAGTCAGTGGGTAGGCGCTGAGCTCTGGCCGGTATCGCTCCACAAACGAACCCTGACCTGTATCGGCTAGAAACCCGCCTGTGGCTAAGACTACATGACGCGCCCAAAGCTTCAATGGACCATCTTTTCCCGTGACTGCCACGCCGGCAACATCATTGCCTTTTCTTAGGAAATGCTCAAATTTGGTGTTTGTCAAGACCTCGGTCTTGGTATCTGACAACTTTTTGGTCAAAGACGAGATGATTGCAAATCCAGGTGGGAGTTTTCCGCTTCCGCGATGGGTACGGGCATACGAATGGCCCCCTAGTCTGGTGACAAACGATAAGTCAACTTTGCAATCTTCAGTGAGCCACTCAATGGCCGCGGCACTCTCGTTTACCAAAGCATCCACCAAACTGCTGGTGCACATACCTTTCCCAGAAGCAAGTGTGTCCAGCTTGAAAGCTGTGGTTGAGTCTTCCTCGTGCTGATACTTTGTGGGGACGCCATTGATTCCTGACGAAGCTTTCATGGAATTTCCGCCGAGTTTCGGCTCTTTCTCCACCAAGACCACCGAAAGACCTTTTTCCAGAAGCTTGAGGCTTGCTGTTAGGCCAGCAAGGCCAGACCCAATGACTACCACGTCGTACGACATCGTTTTTGTATGCCAAAAGCTGCGGAGCATCAATGCCAAGATGCAGAGGAACAAAAGTCTGGATCGAAACAATTTGGGTTACCCCAGAAAACTTGCGGGTGTGAGCACTTATACAGTCGCAGTCGGAATCACCTGATTATCCTGAACTCTAAAGTTTGGCAATAGCCCTTATTAGCTCCAGAAACTCCAGATGTTGTTCCGACACCAAACTAGCGCTCCATCCTATTATCCGAACACGGTTTGATGTATTACACGTTGATCGCACCTGGATTGCAGATGATCGATACTCGGTTTTCAGGATGCGAGTAAGGGAAGTTACGAATGACAACCTAATACGCAACAATTCCACCCATAATTATGCCATAATAATCTTAAGTAATAGCATTGGACGGATTTGTAGGTCAGTATTCAATTTCAGTGGCAAGAGCTTAAGTTTGGATGACACTTCAAAAACCCGTACACCAAGTGGTATATAGTAGCATTAGTAACAATCATCACCATCAACTACCATCATGATCAGCCTAAATTCCGTCATCCACCCAGACACAAAGAACAAAAGGCTCAAATTCGAACCTTTCCTACGAAAAGAATACAACTTCGGTCTTGATCCTGACAGACCCGTTTGTCAATTCTACAAACCCAACCAGCCAGATTCGTGTCCTAACGGTCCGTTCTGCCCCAACAAACATGTGCCCTCCATCTACAACAACAAGATCGTGTGCAAGCACTGGCTTCGAGGCTTGTGCAAAAAGAACGATCATTGTGAGTTTCTCCACGAGTACAACTTGAGAAAAATGCCCGAGTGTTTGTTCTATTCTAAAAACGGCTACTGTACTCAGACACCCGAGTGTTTGTACTTGCACGTAGACCCACAGCAGAAGATCCCCGAGTGCCTGCAATACGAGAAGGGCTTCTGTCCAGAGGGCCCCAGCTGCCCGCACAGACACATCCGGAAGATCATGTGTCCTTTGTACTTGACGGGATTCTGTCCAAAGGGCCACGAGTGTGATTACAGCCATCCCAAGTTCGACAGCTTGCCACCTAAATTGCGGGTGGAGCATAAGCGACTCATCAAGGGCGAGACGAGAGAGGTGGAGAAGATCTCGTACGACCAGCCGTTGAAGGAGGTGAAGCGGGCCCGGCACTCGTAAATAGCATAATGACATATAGTGATAGTCAATAGTAGATTCACATTTCATCCTTTTCCCTCTTGTTCATTCTCAGTCTTCTGTCGATGTCTTTGTGACTTGTCTGACTTTTGTCGACTCTGTCCTGTCCTTTTTTATCGTGTCTTCGACCTAGACTCTATAACGACGGATTTGCTTTCTCTCGAGCGGCGTCAAGATCCAGTTGATTCCAGACTCGTCCTCGTCTCCGTTGTAGAAGCTCATCTCGTACTCCTCATTGTCCATACCCACCAACAACACCAACTGAGTGACTCTCACGAACTTTTCTCGCAAATCGTAGTCATCCTCACAAACCTCGTTGATGATGTACGAAAGATCTTTGTCCAACTTGAGCGCCCCGAGTTCGTTGATCTTGAACTTCTTCAACACCGTGGACAATCGTTTCTCTATCATGCTGGCAATGTTCACCACTATGAGCCGAAGGAGTCTGTCGTAAATGAGCTCCTTGTGCAATGTTTGTTTGTAGGGCCTGATGATGGCATCCCACGTTTGCTTGAACTTCAAGACGGTTTCGGGGTCGTTGAGTGCAGCTGATGAATGCAACATGTAGTTTTCCTCCGACACCTCGGGGAAGCAGTCTGCCACCATGGCTGCGATTCTATTCTTGACGTTTTGGTTGAACAAGACCAACACTGACTGTTTGATCATGTCACGGGTCGTATCGACAAAGGGCTCGAGGAACTCGGCGCGGATAACGTTATTAGCTTTTTCCTCGTCGATACCAAATGGGAACACGTTCTTCAAATAGGCCGGGTTCTTGGTGGTGTAGTTGCCCACAATCTGCTGGAAAAACTCCTGGCCTGCAGCCACCGTGTTCAAGTAAATGACGAAGTTCATCAGCTTGGCGCTGTTGGTGGTAGCACCTGGAGTGGCAGCGGAAACCATGGCCGAGCCCGTGCCCACCACGTTACCAAGGGCACTGGAGGCGCCCTTGAAGAAGCCGCTAACGGACTCGGGCGCCGGGGTTCCCGTACGCGACGGAAGCACGGTGTTGGCTGCGTCGGCAGAGGGGAGAATGAGGGCAAGGAAGTGGTTGTAGCGGGGCAGGTTTTCCAACAACATCTTGTTGAAAAAACCGCTGAGAAGGTCTTTTTGAAGAATTTTGGCTGCCTCGGCGATGAAGGAGCGTACGGTGCTGAGCTGAGCCAGGTCGAGTACGTCTCGGAAAACGGTGTTGAAGACGAGAGTCACGTCCTCGATGACGGACGACACTGGCGTTTGGTCGGGCGACAGCAGCGTCTTGGATAAGGCCAAGAGCGGCTCGAGCTCCGGAAGTTCTTCGATGGCAATAGCCTTTTCCACGGAGCGGCGGAGGTAGAACGTGCAGAGGGTCTCAAATGCAGGGAGGTACTTGGCCTGGAGCTTGCGGTTGAAGTTGGACGACGCAAGCAACGGTGGGCAGTCCAAGGAGTCGCCACTGTCTTTGTCTTTAAGATACTTAGCCGCCACAAACTTGCAGTAAAGGAGCCAGTGGTGCATGATGGCAGCAAACTCGCTGATGACGTCGCCAATCTCCACCACCGACGTAACGTCGTCGTCCAACACGTCGTCGTGGCTCTGGGAGTCCGGATTGACAAACTTTTTGAGCGCCAAAAACTTGTGGAGGCCCGTGTCGGCAAGCAACTTGTCCACGCGGCAGGCGTCGTAGAAGGTATCGGCAATGGTACCGATCTGGGCGTCGATCTCCCGCTGGATCTTGGTCACCACGTACACGACTGCGTTCGGGTACACTGCCTCGTAGTTTTTGACGATGAGTGGTGTGTGTTGGGAGAGCATCATCGAGACGCTTTCGAATAGGCTCAGGGCAACGTTGGCGTACATTCCAGCCCGGTGTTCTGACCCAGTGGCCAGGCCAATGAGCGTGCGTGATGTTTCCGTGATGATGGAGCAGATGAACCGAGCGTAGCAATTCAAGCCGACCTCCGGCTGGCCGATGAGCGGGAACAACTGGAAGTACTGCGAGATCTCTGGCACCAGACGGCGCTGAGCGGCATCGCTGAAGAGCTGCTGGAACTCGCCCGTGAGCTGTTGCACCCACTGGTCCACCACCACGCCTGGAAGTTCGGGAATCTGCGACGACGGCACCACCGCCGACGCAAACTGGCCCGACACCAATGCCGGTGGGAGTTGGTGCTTGATGGTGTGGATGCAGCGGGCGGCCTGGTCCCAGTCGTGCTTTTCGATGGCGTACAGCGTCTGCGCCACGTTGTTTTTGAGTGTCTGTGTGTCGGCCACGTACCGCAACGTGCTGTCGACGTTGCCGATTTCCTGGTCCAAGGCCTTGATTTTCGCCGTGAGCGTGTGGCCCAAGTCGTTGGCGGCGACAAACACGCGGGTCAACTCGCTGGAGTTGGCGATGGCACCCAGGAGTTTTGCCCGCGTGAGCTCCACGCCCGAGAGGTCCAGGGTGTGCTGCTTGGCGGCGACAGAGGCGTAGTGGGCGAGTGAGGTGTCGATCTCGGCACAGTGGGTGTCGATTTCGGCTATGAGCCGGTGCAAGTCGGCGGGCTGGGCGGCCAGGCAGAAGCGGTCGCCCAATTGCGCGTATTTCTCGTCGAGAGCGCTTTGCCCGAGCTGGGGGAAGAGCGTGCTGGCCCGGCTCCGGTGTTCCATGGTGTAGTTGAGCGCGCAGTGAGGTGAGTGTAGAATATAATGAAGGTGGAATACAGATTTTTACGAAAATTAATTTTTTAGAATTATTTTTGGTTGCTGCCTTCTAGATTGATCCCGGAATATTGTGTTCATGAATATCCACTCCGATCATTCAATGTAGTATATGTGGTGTTACTGGACTCTTGTTCATCCGTAGCCTCAGTACCACACCTGTCCATAGATGAAACCAGGTACGTGAATAAGTGGGATGTAAATTTAGCATTTTGATGAAGCAGCTACATTTCAAATTGAGGCTTCTAGAATCTTCAATAAGATTATTCTCGAAAATGAACGTCTGTTTTCGTGGTATCAGCCTAGCATTCTGTTAGATCACCCATTCTACATGCGCTCCGAATCAAAGTGTTTAATGCTCTGAAATCTCGATTCTCGTTCCTGCTCAAAAAAAAAGTCACCTCCTTTCTATCAGTCGATTCTAGAACATAAGCATCACTTAGCAGCTTCAATACACTACGATACATCAGTATCAGTAAATCTAAGCCAAAGCACCCATTGGGTCGTAGAATGGCAACACGGTATACTCCTTGCTCTTCCACAAGTCGTACACAGACTTCTCCACGTACTTCTTGCTGGTGACAATCTGGAACACGTACTCGTCAAACCATGCATCGGTCATGACAAAGTAGCCCTTGTCACCCACAGCGTCACCCCACGAGTTCTCGATCTTCCACCGCACTGGCTTGCCCGATTTGGGGTCAACGTGGACACCCGTGATCGTCATGGCGTGGGTCATGGACGAAGAGCCAGTTTGCAACCGCTCCTTCTTGGTAAGCTTGAGAGAGGTGTTGAACGCCAAGCCGTAGTCGTAGGCACCAGTGTCCAAAATACCAGTGGCACTGTTGTTGAACTTGCCAACGTCGGAACCAAAGAAGATGGGCTCGTTGTTCTTCAACATGGCAATGGCCGTTTGCTTGATGGCGGGCAAGTCCAAGTTGACGTATTCAATAGGCTTTCCTCCGTAAACGTTGTTCAACCGGTCCACGGTGTACAACTTGTTGTACTCGTTTCTAGGGTCGTTGATCAACGAGAACCGCTTGGTGACGTCGTACTTGGTGTGGGTCTTGTAGAAGTCAAGTGGAGAGGTCTCGAAGAAGACGTTCTTACCCGTCTTGTCCTTGAACTCCCACTTGAACGAGTCGTTAGGCTTGGGAGGCGTGCCCAAGCACAAGGCAATGATGTTGTACACCTCTCTGTTCATGGAGTTCTTGACGGCCAAGATCTCCAGCTTCAGGATTCCACGCGACACCAAGTCTCTCAACACCAAAGCGTACTCGGACAACTTCTCGGTCAAGATGTAGTTCAACTTCAGGGTCAGGGTGGACTGAGCGTTGTCAGGGAACACCTCGTTGGGCACCACACCGTACTTCTCGATGACGTTGACAATCATGTCCCATTGGCCACCGTCGTTGACGGAGCCGCCAATCAAGAATTGCAAAAGACGCAGGTCCAAGGGCTCCTTGGCGGTGTCAATGGCATTCTCCAAAAAGAAGTTGGCCTTCTCCAACTTGTCGTAGAAAAACAAGTAGCTCTGCGACAATTGGAACTCCTCGGGGCTCAAGTTGTAGTTCTTGATGATGTGGGAACGCAACACGTTGCAAGTGGCGAAGATCCAGCACCGGCCCGACGATTTCTGGTTGTTCAAGAATGAGGGCGAACCAACAACATCAACCTCCGTGTTGAAGAAATAACGGTTCTTCAACAGCAACTGCGACCCGCTGCCTGCAACGATGTCGACAATGGCGTTGTTGGCCAACACATTCTGCACCAATCTGTTCTTGGGGTCCTCCAACAACTTGGATTCCCACGAGGCCAAGTTCTGGCTGGTGATGGGGTTGGACGAGTCGGTGTCCAACTCCAAGTTTCTAACAAGGCCCAGCAAATCGGCCACGGATCCTTGGGCGGCGTTTTTCTCCGAAAGAACTTCGGGGATGTCACACGAGTCGACGGGGGTTTTGGAGGGAGCAGCACCCATAGCGGTAAGTATAGGAATGTAGATCAAGAGCAGAGAAAGAGAACGGTTCAGAGAACAATTCAACTTAAGTATTCAACTGAAGGTATTCAATTAAAGGATCTTAAACCAATACCCGTTCAAAAAGTACTTTGGTCTGAGGAGATAGGGATTTATATAGTCTGGGGAAGCGTTATCGGGCGCGCCTGCACACGCGTGATAACCACAATCCCCTGTGGTCCCATGACGGAATCAGCTGCGCCCTACTGTTTACAGAACGGCCTCCATGCGGTATGTTCATTTTCCGTCCATTGTGGGAGCCACACAGTGACAAGGCAGCCACACAAGCCGCGCACGTGACGCCGCCGCACGTCAGCAGACCAAACCCTGACAGCCATTGAAGATACGAGCTATTTATAGGGTCAATGGATTCGTAAGTTTGAAATTATTATGTGTCTCGACATTTACTGTGACAATCTTTTTGCTGAAAGCTTTTGTTACGGGCCTCTGGCTTGCGTTTGTATGTGATCTATCAGTCTGAGACTTATACTTCTGGTCTAGGACAACTGAGATCTCCACTCACTTCTACATTCTGAGATCTCGTAATTTAGGTTGCAACGAGTCTGGAATTCCAATCAAAGTCTATCACTTCCAGTCTCATCAATTGCGAGTTTATCATAAAACATCATTGTAAGTTGTCAATTATAAGTTTATCGATTCTAGCTCAACACCGAGCCTATGCTATCTACGTGATCTTCAGGAACTGTTCCCGGTCCTCCTTGAACTGCTTCGATCTCTTGGTGATCCGTGGCTTCTTCACCTTGCCCTGGGCACTCTTCAAGCCCTTGATACCGGCGATTTTCTGTCCCTTGGTGGCTCTCGTACCTTCCACCACCAAAGTACCAGCGTTCGTTCTGTCGGCCTTGCCCAAAAGCTTCTTGGCCCGGCCCACCTTCGTCTTCTGGTCGTCCGTCAACTCCACCCGTGGCTTTCTGCCCTTCTTCTGGTTGTCGTAGTGGTTGGGGGAGATCACCGATGGTTTGGCGTGGGAGTTGGCTCTCGACACACGGAGCTTTCTGCTCTTCTTGTCCTCGGGATCCAACGGCTTGCCGTTGAGGAGCAACGCCTTGTTGACGGAAAGAGAGTCGCCGAACTGCACGAGAGCGAAACCCTTACCCACATTTGTCTTAGCATCTCTCACGACACGCACGGACACCACATCGTCGTCCACATGCTTGTTGAAGTAGCGCCAGAGCTTCTCCTCCTTCTCCTCGAAATCCAAGTTTCCGACGAAAATCGTTCTCTTGTTGTCCCGGGGGCTTGGGTGTGCCACGTGATCCACACGGAGATGGTTGTGGTCAAACACCGTGGCGTTCAACTTGCCGGCGGCCTTCAACGAGGCCTCTTTCTCGGCAAACACCACGTAGGCGTTGAGGGTGTCTCTGCTGTCGTGGAGCGACTTGCGTGCAAATGCAATCTTTCTGGGGAGTGCCTCGTCAAAGGCAATGGACCGGAACCGGATCGACTTGATTTCGCCAAGGTTCTGGAAAAGCTTCTTGAATTCCTTGTAAGAGGTTTTCGACGACAACACCTTGTTGGACACGTTGCCCACGAACACAGTGCGTTCGGCCTTCTGTAGTTCCTCCTCCTTCAAGTCCACGGACTTGGCCGCAGTGGCTCTTTCTCTTCTGCGCTCCTTGGGTTGTTCACTTTCTTCCTTCTCGTCATCCTTGTCGGTACCGAGTGTTTTGGAGAAGTAGTTGGCCTCCAAGTCCTCGTTGTCGGAGTCCTTGGATTCAGGTGATTCGTCTTCACTCTGCTCATCGCCCTCTGCCTTTTCCTCTTCACTCACTTTTTCTTCGTTGACTTCCTTCTCGTCCTCTTTTGAGTCCTTTCCTTCTTCCTCTTTTCCGCTCTCTTTCTCCTCCCTTGCCTTTCTCTCCCGCTTTCTCTCCTTCTTGGGCTTCTTGGGCTCGGGCACCTCCACGACGGTACGTGCACGCACGTCCATTCTCTGGACAGGCCCGGCCTTGTTCAACAACGAAACCAAACTCTCGTCGGTCTTGGCCCCGCCAAATAATTCGGAAAATGCAGACATGGTGGCTTTCTCCATTTCACCTCATCGCTTTTCTGCCATCGCTCGCACTGGTGCACGGGTGCGCTCTCCTGCCCAGTCTCACTCGGCCTATCGCACTGGCCCCGCGCCTACCCTTCATCAACTCTACTGGCATCTGGTCAATTCCACCGTTTCCCCTACTCGCCCCCACACACCGCTTCCCGCCGGAATATATAAACCCCCAGTTTCCCCGGCCCCGTTTTTCGCCTTCCCCTCTTTTTCCCGACCCCGAGCGCTTCCCAACGGCCGCTCCACCTCCCCCACCCCAGCCAACACCCGCCCACGGGCCACCATGCCAGCACAGGACGAGTCGCCCGCCGCGGCCGTCAACGGCGCCCCCGCACATGCCGTGTTGGACGAAAAAACGCTCCGGCTGGTGGAATTGCCCTCGCCGCTGTCCCTCCCCGACCACCCGCAAACCAAAGACTCGCCATTAACCGACATCGGCACGTCGCCGCCGCCGTTCGAGATGCCGCCGCTCGAAAAGCGCGCCAGTTCCAGAGACAGCTACGAGTCCTCAGAGTTGAGCGACTTGGGCGACGACGAGTCGGAGGCCGAGACGGACAAAATGGACTTTTTGAACGACGAGACCAGCTCGGGCCCCGGCGACACCGTGCTGGACTTGCATCGCCTCTCCAACCTCTCTGAGCTCGCCCGCTTGCAGGATCTTGACGACCTGGACTCTGACGACGCGCCCGACCGCTACGTGGCCAATTTGCGCCTGGCAGCCAACTCCGCGGTGGGACTGCCCCACAACCCGCCAGCCGACGCGGCCACGCCGTCTGCTGCTGCCGAACCGCTTCCAAAACGCCGCAAACTCGCGTCATCGGATGTTTCGGTGCCCACGTCGCCCGCGGGCTCCGACTTCGAGCCCGAACATGCATCGGCAGCTGCCCCACTCAAGGACGAGCCCTCGGGCGACATCTCTGCAGCCGCCAAGCTCGAGCAGGTCGAAAACGCCGAGCAGGATGTTTCAGCAAAACACATTCCTGACGTGGACGACGCAAACAAGAGCGACATGCCCGAGTCTGAAGCCGGTTTGGAGGCCGACTTGGAGGCTGACTTGGAAGACGGCAATTCCGCCGACGTCGAGGATGTCGTGAAGCAGGAACCCGCCGAAGATGAGCAGGTCCAAGACGGCGAAGAGCAGCCTGAAGCTGGCGCCGACGCCGAATCCGACGCGGACCCCGACTTGGACTTGGACGAGCACAGAGAGTCTGCGGTCAAGGAACTCATATCCATTGAAAACGACTTCTCGTACCTCAGAGACAAGTTGTTCCAGGATAAACTCAGTCTTTTGGAGCGCGAGTTGCAGCTCTGCTTGGAGGGCTCGCACCCAGAGCTCCTACAGCTATACTACAAGTTCAACGAATTCTACCAGGACAACATCAAGTTGGCCAATTCGACGTTGAACTACAGTCTCAAGTGCATCAACAATGAAACGATAGCCACGCGCACGGGCATCCACCAAAACTTCATGAAGGACTTGGCCGACTCCCGTAACGACATGATCACGGAAACCACGTCGCTCTGGTATAAAATCAACAAGGAGTGGAACTACCTCGACCTGGCGATGGCCGACTACAATTACACTGCGCTACCCTCGCTAACGCCAGAGGCCATGACGATGCCCGTGGTGGCAGGAGGCCACAGTCTCGAATACTACCAGGATGGCGCAGTGAGCAACAAAAAAATCGCCAAGCAGAACACCATTGTGGAGTTGGTGCACCAGCGCAACTGTCTCAATGAGCAGCTCGGCATTCTCAACGGGCTCAAGGAGTTCCACGGCATTCCCTGCGCCGTGTCCAGCAGCTTGTTGGATGACGACGCAGGTGCGGCGGAGGAGCTCTTGCTTCGCAAGGCATCACCCGAGGAAATCAAGGATGATCTTCAAGCCATGGGCATTTACTAGCCGCTCTCTCGCCTACATATATTCAATTCTAATCGAAAAAGGTACTGGGTTGTAAACAGATCGTAGACCGTTGTGGGCTGTGCACCCGTGCACCACGCCCGCATACACCTCAGCCAAGCTCCAACTGGCAACAGTATACAACATGGTGGAAGTTTCACTTACCGTGGGCAAGCTTGACGCATCGCTTGCGCTCTTGTTAACGCAGGAGCACCACTTGATTGAATTCCCGACGATTTTGTTGCCCAATGGCGTCCGCGCCGGGTCCATCGTCAAGATCCGCTGTGAGCGGGACTCGGAGACGGAAGCACAGGAACAGAAGAAGTTCCAGGCGATTCAAGACGAGATTCTCGAGACTTACGGCAAGAACTTACCCCAGGCACCCGTTTTGGGCGTGAAAAACACCACCCAGACGTCGTGTGTGTTGGAGTGGGGAGCGTTGGATTTGGGCACTGCCTCGCTCAAAAGCTTGGTGCTCTACAAGGACGGGCAGAAGCTCGGCCCGATCCCCAACCCGCTCAACAACCGCACGTCGAAAGTTTCGGGCTTGCAGATCGACAAGGCGTTCTCCTTCCAGTTGAAAATGGACACCACAGCAGGAATGTACGTGTCTGAGCCCATCGAGGTGACCACCCACAAGATGACCGATCTCTCAGGAATCAACGTTTGTCTCGGCGATCTTGCCGCCAACGACGGTTTTGGCGTGGAAGATATTCAGGACGCGTTGAAGGCCATGGGCGCCCACTACCCGGCACTGAACAAGGTGCAAGTGGACACCACGCACTACGTGACCACGCGAGAGAACAAGCTGAACCCGGAGTTTGTCAAGGCAAACGACATGAACATTCCTGTCATTCGGCCCGAGTGGTTGAAGGCGTGTGAGCGGGAGCGGCGCATTGTGGGTGTGAGAGACTTCTACGTCAAGGACTGTGTGTTGCCGGACATTATCGAACGGAACTACTGGAAGAAGGCGCCGGCTGTTCCAGCAAAGGAGCCAGAGACGGAGCCAGAGACAGCTGAGCCTAAGGTAGCCGAGCCTGAGGTAGCCGAGCCCGAGGTGAAGCCAGAGGAACCAGTGGAACAAACTACGGAACCAAAGGAGGCAGAGGTAGAGAATCCGGAGCCTGTACCGGAGCCCGTGGAGTCGAAGCCAGTGGAGTCAGAGCCAGTGGCACCAGAACCTGCTGCAGAGTCCGAACCTAAGCCTGAAGAGACTGAACCCGAGTCTAAGCCTGTCGAGTCTGATCCTGTTGAGTCAAAAGCCGCCGAAGAAGCTGAATTTGAGCCTTTTGAATCTGAGCCTGCAGCATCTGAACCTGCGGTGTCTGAGCCTGCAGTATCTGAGCCCGTGGAAGAGCCTGTGGAGGAGCCCCTCCCCATTCCCTCTGTCGAGGTCTCTTCGCCCTCTGACCCGGCCGAAGACGTGGCCGAGGACTTGGCCTCTGTCAAGGAAACCGGGCCCGCGGACGGCGAAGACGCCGTCCCCGTTGAAGCCGTACACATAGAGTCTGCCGAGCCGGCAAGCACAGAGGAGTCTGTTGATGTGACAGCTGTCGCCGAAGCTGAGCCAGAGGCATCCACAGAAACGCCGACAGAAGAGACGAGCGAAACGTTCGAAAAAGAGAAAGAGGACTCGCTCGAGGAGGTGGCCCTCTAGTAGCTCAGTAGTACTTGTCCACTACCAATACACATTCTGAACCATTATCTACACTGCATTGAAGCCTACAGGTCTTCACTCACTCGTTCATTGTCTATTCGCCGAAAAGACGTCTCACCTTCTTCAAGATGGAGTCCTTCTCCGGGTCGTATGGGTGGTCCTTGGATGGAATCTCCAAGATGGCTGGGAATGCCTTGCCGTAGGCGTCCACCTTGTAGCGGATCACGTCGGCAATGTGCTGGTTGATCAACAAAATGGCAATGTCGTCACGCTCCGTGGTAAATCTGTCGAAGGCTTCGCTGATCTCGTCCTCGGTGGTTTTCCCAGGAACCACCGTGAGGAAGTTGGCCTCTTTGCCCGGCTCGTTGGTGACCTGGCCCACGCCGGCCAAGAGCAACCCGGTCACGGAGTCTTCGTCGGCAATTACCGCAAGCAACGACCGTTTGGCCATTGCATCGTTGGCACTCATGTTGGGGAGTAGTTGTTGAATATTGAGTGCGCACGATAAGGTGCGGGTTTATTAGGTGGCTGGAATCTCAGTTGATGCAACGAACTAGATCAACTTCACAATGATTTCTTTAGTAACAAAAACGGCGGTTTGGGTGTTTCCAATTCCAATTTTTCTTTCTTCTTTTCTGGTTTGTTGTTGGAATTCGACCTAAACACTCAGGAATATCCCATAGTTTTGCACTCACTGGTCATTATTGAGAAAACAAAGACGACCCAATAATCGAAAACACATTGGAATCAAAAAAAATGTAAACACATACATTCAAACAAGAACCTTTCGAAACCTGACATGCTTTCCTCTTAGAGCTTCACCTTCTCCAGCTCCTCTACTCGGGTCCCTCCGAAACGACCGTGCACGTGACCTCAGCCTCGATCTCTACTACTGGACCAACTTCACCACCATGCTTCGTTTACCCCGTGCAACGAGTAGATGGCTCCATACGGCCCCTGTGCTCAGAGCAGGTCATTCTAAGTGGCAGAACATTCGCCACGACAAGGCCAAGAACGACGCCAAAAAGTCCAGAGAAGCATATGCCATGGCTACAAGAATCACCACCAGTGTGAAGTTGGGCGGCGTGGACGGCAACGCCCAGCTCGCCACGATCATCGAAAAGGCGAAAAAGGCCAACGTGGGCAAGAAAATTATCGAAAACGCCATCAAGAGAGGCACCGGCGAGCTCACTCATGAAGGAGCCCAGACCTCGGAAGTCACCTACGAGTTCATCGGCCCCGGCGGTGTGGCCTTTGTCGTGGAGGCCAACACAGACAACAAGAACAGAACCATCGGGTTGGTGAAGCATGCGTTGTCGAAGTTCAATGCGTCCTTGAGCCCGTGCCAGTACATGTTCCAGAGAAAAGGCGAGATCATCTTTGAGCCACTTACACCGGAGGAACAGCTTGACGAGGTTCTTGATGTGGCCATTGACGTTGGCGCCGAAGACGTGGAGCCTTTCAAGGACGTGGACGGCGAGTACCCGGGCGAACAATTGTTCAGAATGGTGACGGACCCGAGCGAGTTGAACATGGTGTGCAACAATCTTTCAGAGAAGGGCTACAAGTTGCGGGACTCCAAGGCAGTGTACGTTGCCGATGCAGACAATGAGGTGGAATTCCCTGAGGACCACGAGAAGGGAATGAAAAAGTGCTTGGAGCTTCTAGACGAGGTCAGCGAAGTCACCAACTACTACACGAACATTCGTGCGGTGGACATGTAAATAGACAAAATTTTGAACATAAGAGGAACAAAGAGAGGAATTAAAAATGAAGAGAGATTCAGCTACTTCTCGAATAGTGTTTCGAATCAGTAGTGAGAAGACCTCGATGACGCGTGAGATCTGTGACTATGCTTAAATTCCACTCTTCTCCACAAAGTCGTTTCTGTCACGGTGGATTCAGGAGCTATCGATTCTGCCAATTTCAAGTTTGACTCGATTTTCCTTTCGTCATGTCTCGGTTCTACAGCTTTTCTCGAACTCATTTATTGCTAGTCGAACCTGGCTCACCAGGATATGCCAAGCCACCGTGTGGCGTCAGGCCACTTACTCGGATTCAGCCTTCTTCTCGTCTTGAGCAGCCTTGTTCAACACGTTGTCCAAGTTGGACAAGTTGGGGTTCTTCCACAATCTCAATTGTTGGTCGTAGGCGAAGTGTCTGTAGGTGAAGTAGCCCAAGGAGACGACGGCCACACCGACGGCAGCGAACAAGGGGTACATCTCCACTGGCACAGGAACCTTAGGGGTTGGGTTCTTTCTGGCGGCGTTCATCAAAATACGGGAAGATCTCATGGTGCTATTGTTCGATAAATTTTATGGTGCGAGTTATGGCACATATGGTTGGCTGGCCCCCGCGCACGTGACGAGGAAGTGGATGGTGCTACAACGTGATGCAACGAAAGGCGGGGAACAACTATTATTAAAAGAAAGTGTCGGTTGCTGCTGGGTCTGTTGGGGTTATTGAATAATCAGCGGGTGTCTAAAAATTATGGTTGGATTTGGAATTGTTGCACATGAGATGTTTTGCAACCAGACCCTGGAGCGAAGAACGAGAGTAATGAATTGTAAGACAACTGCGGAGGCAATTGTGAACAAATGGAAGAAGTAAATTCCGATAGGAGAGTGGAAATGGCTCGTGGGTCAATTGAAATTCGCCGCCACGGGTGCAGGTAATGACAATCGAGACTATAACACGACTAGTTCATGATCGTTCATGACTAGCACATGATCGTCCATAAACAGTCCGCAAAACTCGTATTATGCGGCTAGTACCATGAGCAGTTATGACTGATTTGTCAAGACGGCTTGATCAGTGAGCCAATTGGAAGGCAGGACCATGATCACCACTGCGCTATGACCTCCTTCAACGTATCATAGCAGAGCCAGCTGACCGCCATCGACGGCACGATTTTGTACAAGTTCGCCGTCAAGCCCTTGTAAGCACCAAAGAAGCCCTCTTCCTTGAAAATCGTCCGCAACGCACCGCCCACAGAATTGTACTTGAACCCCAACTCACCTCCAGCCATGCTGGCCACCTGGTACCGCTTCCGCAACAAGTCTAGCGGGTAGATCAACACACCGGCACAGAAACTGCTGAATGCTCCGGCACCCAACTTCCACAACGGGTTGCTGAAGTCCCGCGGTGACTGCTGCATCATGTCCCGCAAGTTCTCGTACATGGTGAAGTTCACCGCCACGTACGGTGCCACACCCATTGTGGTGGGCACAATTCCACGGTACAACGCGAGCACACCTCCCTCGTTGACACACACGTCTTTGATTGTTTCCCACACCCCGGGTGCCCGCACCAAACGACCCTTGTTGAGCTTCTTCAAGGAGGCCGTTTGCACGGTGATCCGGGCCCGCACCAAATCAAGCGGGTACGTCACGGCGACGGAGGTGATGCCACCCACAGAGCCGGCCACGAGCCGGTCGATTTCGGTGAGCTGCCGGCGCTCCTCGGGCTTCATTTGCAAAAGCAACTGCTTGCACTTCTCAAAAACAGCATATTGCACGGCACTATAAGGCACGATCCGGATGCAGTTGAGCGTGTTGCCCCGGAACCAGCCCCGCCAGCCCTCGTCGAGGTACATCTTCCAGATTGTGGGGAACATGCCCCGGTACGCCCTCTGGGCCTCGGGGCCCTGAAGCTGGAGCAAGATTTTCGCTCTTTCGAACGGAGAAACGAGTGTCCGTGAAACTGCTCCTGCTACACCGCCGGCAACGAGCGACGCCGTGGAATCGGTTTTGAGTTGGCGCTTGAGCTTGGCGTAGGTGGACGACGCCGCTAGTTCCAGCATTTGTGACTCGTATCTATGATTTGGTTCTCTAGATCTTCGGTTGAAGATCGAGTCTATAAGGAAAAAAGTTTAGGAATGTGGCCAATGGCCGGAGAATTGTGGGATAAGTCGGGTTAAGTAAGATCCCGGTGATTTTTCATCGCGAAACCCGGTGTCCGGGTCCTACGCGCATACACCGTTGGGTGCAAACTGGAAGACTGAGGAAGAGAGAGTGGAAAGAGAGTTTAGAAAGAGAGAAGAAAAAACTAGGGTATAGAGGGAGCGTTTGGGAATGTAGGTGTATGATTTCTAGAGAGAGATAGGATATTTGTGTGTGTGGTTGTGTCAACTCATTGATTCATTAGTAACCGGACAACACCTTGTCGATGCCCTCCACCAAGATGTCGGCGTGCTTCTCCTCAAACACCAATGTGGGTCTCAACCGCACCGAGTCCTCGGCACACCCACCGATGTTCACGCCCACGGTCTTCATGTCGGCCAAGAACTTGTTTCTCAACTCGGCCTTCTTGAACGACCACGCAATGAACGTGGCTCTGTTCTTGCCCCGCAAGTCGCTCATGAACTCAGGGTACTTGGCGGCCAACTTCTCCAACTTGCCGTATAAGTAGTCACCGACACGTGCAGCCTGCTTGGCCAAGTCGTGCTTGATCACTTCCTGGCCAATGGCTCCTGCCAACACCATTCTAGCTGGGTCACCGCACCACGTGTTGAACTGACGGTATGGCTGGTTGGGAACCAACTCCGGGTCGTGGAAGTAGTAGCCTGCAGACTGGTACTTCTTGGAGAACGTGACCATGTCGGGAGCAGGAGAGAGGTTGAAGTGCTCGTGGGCCCACATGGTGCCAGTGGCACCGACACCCGTCTGCACCTCGTCCATGATCAAAAGAGCGCCGTGCTTCAATGTGAGGTCACGCAAGCCTTGGAAGAAGGCGGCCGAGGCGTGGTTGTCACCACCCTCAGACTGGATGGGTTCCACCAACACTGCAGCCACAGGCACCTCCCACAGCAGCAACAACTTTTCGACGATGGCCAAGCAACGCTCATCCTCCTGCTTGTTGTGAGCCTCGTTAGCCTCAACAGGGTACTTGTAGGATGGGAACTCCGCCTTGGGCCACTTGAACGATGGCAAGTCCAACTTGTGGATGGGCTTGGAGCAGGTGGTGGATGCGGTGGCAAACAAGCGGCCGTGGAAGGCACGCTCGAAGGACAAGATAGCGAGGTCAGGCGAGCCGGGGGCCTGGTTCTTCATCACGGAAGCAGACTCCTCGGCGGAGAAAGCAGTGCTGTAGCCTCTTTGCTTGGCCCGGTACCACATGAAAGCTGCCTTGAAGGCCAACTCGTTGGCGTCGGCGCCAGACAAGCCAGACCAGATCTGGTCCTGGCCCTTGGGAGCCATCTTCAACAAGTCGCCGATGATTTCGGCGGAGTCCTTGGCGGGGAAGTTGCCCAAGGCGGGTCTGTCCACAAGCGCACGGATCATTTTGTCTGATCTGGCGGCGGCAATGAGGGCTGGGTTGTTGTAGCCCAAGGGGATAGACGCAATCTGAGCGTAGACATCGAGGTAAGTGTTGCCGTCAACGTCGACGATGTAGTTGCCGACGGATTTCTCGTAGTCAGCGACAAAGTAGGCGGCTCTGGCGTCAAACACTTTTCCGAGTGACTCAACGGCAGTTTTGGCGTTGGCGCCGGGAGTGGTAGAAACCACAGTGGGAGCCGAGGGCTCGTTGGGGAAGTAGGTCTCACAAACAGACATAGATCAAGAAGTGGATCAGACAGCTGGTTGCAAGAGTGTAACTGTTGCAAGATTGGGGCTGTTGGATTAGAAGATCAAGTAGGACAAGACCAGATAGATATCGAGAACGAAGTCTGACGAAACCAGGAAAAAAAGCAGGACCAAGTCTGGAAGTGGTGGAAGTTGAGGCACTAGCGTCATCTGGGGAAGCGGCTATTTAAATCCCCACAGATCGCGCTAGTTGGCGCCTTCCCAATGCGGCGTGTGAGTGCGCACCCGCTAAGAATGCGATGCCGTGAAGAAAGCGCTAAGGACGGAAAATGTAGGGGCGATAAGAGGACAAGTTGACACATTTCTAGTTTTCTTGACACAACTGCGAAACCTTTTCTACTGCTTCTATTATATTATCAACTCTTTTTTTTTTTATCATTTTACCTTTTGTATGAATTAGGGGCGGTGCCGTATGAGCAAATGCCGAGCAGAGCCATGTTCGGCATTTGTGCATGAAGTTTCCGAGGAAAAGACCGTTGAGAAATCGGCTGTTGATGAGGGGTGAAGTTTCACTCTACTCTTTTTTTAGATAAATCTGACTCTCTACTTTTCTTTCCGTCTTTTTTTTAGGGAGAGCTTCTAAGATTCTGACTTGCGTATCAAGAAACAGTGCCGTTGCGAATTGAGCTGGCGTCTTTTTGACTTGACCTTAAACTAAACTTGGCTTGTTTGGAGCCAAATATGTCGAGTGACTCCTTTCCTACTCAATCTTGGTGTAAGATTGAGTGGCAGTTGAAATTTACAGTGGACACCATGTAGACGACCAAAACCGAAACTAGGAAAGTAGCGTAGGAATTTCAACATGGTTGCAAAATCAAAGTTTCATTTCAAATGACGAAACTGAACTATGACTTCAGTGCAGATGCATTTCAAACGGCAGATAAAACCGATGAGTACGGTTCATTCCCACTGACCCCTTTTACCCGCAAAGTGAATGAATCATACTCCTCTTCCCTCAATAAAATCTTTTGGACTTCTATACCTTCTTTTCTTTTTTTTTTTTTTTTTTAACCGAAATCTGTTATTCGAAGAGAGAGTCTATCTGTTCATTTAGACCATCAGTGCATCGCACCGCGACTTCACAACAAGCTCATCACATCAACAACCACTAGACCACCATACACAACATGCTCCCGCACCAAAATAATCCGATGCCCGAGGACATGCACAAAACGTACACTACCGAGGAAGGTCTCGACCAGGAGATCCAGCGGGCCATCGCCCAGCACGACCTAGAACAACAGCAGAACCAAGAAACGCCCCACGACCCGGCGTTGCTTGAGGCGGACACGAGCAAGGCGATGGACGCCGAGACGGAGAAGCAGCAGCTTGCGATGATTGCCGACGAGTTGAAGAAGGCCACGACCTCGGTCAAGGAGGAGGCCCAGGAGCCCAGTCAGATGGAGTCCAACGAG
Organism: Metschnikowia lopburiensis (nom. inval.); assembly: GCA_030563105.1. NCBI lineage: Eukaryota > Fungi > Ascomycota > Pichiomycetes > Serinales > Metschnikowiaceae > Metschnikowia > Metschnikowia lopburiensis (nom. inval.). The sequence goes on from JAKUBC010000016.1 coordinate 195,444, forward strand.
CAAAACCAGCAGCACCAGCCAGACCAGCAGCAGCAAAATCAGGGGAACCAGCAGCAAGAGCAGCAGCAAAACCAGCAGCAGGTGGACCAGCAGATTGAACATCCAATGGAGCCGCACATCGGAACAATGGAACATCCCCAGATGGACCAGATGGACCTCCAGATCGACGGGCAGCTCCAGGGCCCGCAGCTCTCGGACCGCTCGCCCCGCCCCGACGCCAAGTCCTTGCACATCCCCGCCGACTCCGAGCTTTTAGCCACCAACAATGCTCTTGCGGCTTACAACGCCTTGTCCAGCCACGTACCTCCCGTGGCTCTGATGGCCAGCGTGCACTTGGCCGCTCTCCCGATGCCGATCGTGGCGCCAGACTACCTCCCGGCCCGGATCCAGCTCTTGATCTCGTCGCTCCCCGTGTTGGACAACTTGGCGTCGCAGTTGCTCCGGGTGTTTGCCGTGGGGCCATATCAGAAGATCATCGACTTGGCCTCGAGCCCCGATACGCCTCCGGGTGCTGCGTTCCGTGACTTGACGTCGCTCTTTGAGTTCACGAAACGTCTTTATTCTGAAGAGGACCCGTTCTTGACGGTGGAACACCTCGCTCCTGGTATGTGGAAGGAAGGTGAAAAGACGCCCAGCATGTTCCTCAGCCGCGAGCAGACGATCGAGTCCACGCTCCGCAAGGTCAACTTGGCCACGTTCCTCGCCGCCACGCTCGGTACCATCGAGGTCGGCTTCTTCCACTTGAACGAGTCCTTTCTCAACGTGTTCTGCCCGGCCAACTACTTGGACCCTATGAACTCCATGTCCAACATGTCCGCGGCCAACATGAACCTCCAGAGCAACGTCAACACCGTCATTGGCGACAAGGTCGGCAAGATCTTAAAGCCCCAGGCCGGGTTGTACCTTGACTTGAAGACCCAGGCGTACATTTCTGCCATCGAGGCCGGCGAGCGGTCCAGCGAGGAGATTCTCGAGGACATTTTGCCCAGCGGCCTCGAAGAGATCTTGCTCGAGCGCCGTGGAGTGAAAACGTTGTCTCCAACGGAGCACGACTTCATCAACCGGTGCAAGGCCCGGAAGGACACCTTGCTCAACTACCCACAGGGCGCCAACCTCAGTGAAGAGTACGAGTGGTTTGCCTTTTTGCGGGACATGTTTGACTTTGTCTCCAAGAACATGAGTTTCCTCATTTGGGGCAAGAAGGGTAAGGTCGGTGTTTCTCGGGCTGACCGACACGTTGCCACTCCCCACAGCGACGAGGTCATGCTGCGGCCATCAATGCCTGCTGCTCCTCGTCCTGAAGAAAACGAGGCTCTGAACGAAAACCACCCGGAAATCAACGACATCACCGCCGCTCTACTTCCGAGCGAAATTCAGGAACAGCAAATCCACCTCCGCATCAACACCCGGGTCGGGTCCAAGGTCGGCAACCGCAGACCCTGGACGAGAGAAGAGGAGAAAGCGCTTCGGCACGCGTTGGAGTTGAAGGGTCCACACTGGTCTACGATACTAGAGCTTTTTGGCCAGGGCGGCCAGATCAACGAGTCCTTGAAGAACAGAACGCAAGTGCAGCTCAAGGACAAGGCCCGTAATTGGAAGATGTTCTTCCTCAAGGCAGGTCTCCCGGTGCCGGGCTACTTGCAAAAAGTGACGGGTGATTTGGAGAGAGACGATAAGATGCGGGCGAAAAACGCTCGCAACCGCAAAACCGCGGCGGCACCCGTGCCGTTGGTGGTCAAGCGGGACGGAACGCTTGTTGAGCAAGGTGAGGGCGACAGCGAGCCCAGCAGCAAAAAACGCAAGTCGTAAATCGAGCAGCTCCACTGAGTGGTTGCAACCCGATTTGGTGAAGCCGTCTCACGCTAAAGCTGCGCGCACCCACACACACGCAGGAGACTCACACATGAGATGGTTTAGTGCGCTTAGGTGCATGAATTGCGGCAACGGCCCGAGGGCTTTGGGTCTCTCGCTACCACATCAAATCTTTTCTCCCGGCTAGTCGTCCACTTTTGCTTTGGGCTTGTTTCACCATGACCGACTACACCAAGCCGCTATCCACGCGCCTAGACGTGGCCAAGCGGACATGCCAGGTCCTCTACTCCGAGTTGCAAGAGTTCAACAACTCGATCCAGGACACCACTTTGCAAAAAGCCAGCCAGGACTTGCGCCTGATCCCGCAAAAACGCTACCTCCGGCAGTTCAACACGCTCAAGGGCCACCAGAATAAAATTGCCCAGATCAAGTGGAGTGCCGACCTGACCAAGATCGTATCGGCATGCCAGGACGGGTTCATGATCATCTGGGATGCCGTCACGGGGCTCAAGCTACAGGCCATCCTGTTGGAAAACCCGTGGGTGCTTCTGTGTGCGTTTGCGCCCTCGGGCAGATATGTGGCTCTGGCTGGGTTGGACAACCGGTGCACGGTGTACAAGGTCCAGTCCGATTTGGACTACTACATCGGCGAGCGGTCCAACGGCACCGAGTTGCGGGACAAGGGCCGCAAAACGCCCCGCAGCCATGCCGCCTACGTCTCTGCGTGTGAGTTCATCTCTGATGACCAGGTACTTACTGCTCTGGGCGACATGACGGTTGCACTTTGGGACATGCAAAAAGATTGCAAAGCCCGCGAGTTTCTCGACCACTGCGGCGACGTGACGCTGTTGCTGATAGCACGGGACCTGACCCTGCCGCAGACATTTCTTAGTGGAGGCATCGACGGGTACGTCAAGCTCTGGGACCTACGAGCGGAGGCGCCCGTGAACTCGTGCCAGATGCTGAAAACAGACATCAGCTGCGTGTCGCACGTGCCCAACGGCCACTCTTTTATTTGTGGCGACGACGAAGGCGTGTGCAAGTTCTACGATTTCCGGCTGCTCTGCCAGTTGGAACTGTACAACCTACGAGAGCAGTTTGAGCCCGCGGGCAAGTCCGAGCTGCCTGGCAGCGGCAGCGCCAGTATCTGGTCGCAATTTGACGCTCCGGGAGTTGTTTCGTTGGACGTCAGCCGCAGCGGACGGCTTCTCTATGCGTGCTATGCAGACTACGGCTGTTTGGCGTGGGACGTGCTTCGAAAAGAGATTGTGGAGCTGATTGGTATAGGCAATGGCAGCCACACGAGCCGAATTTCGCAGGTGGCCACGAGCCCAGATGGCCAGGGTCTCGCCACGGCGTCATGGGACTCCACCATCAAGGTGTGGTCTGTCTGAAATCTTTAGAACACGAAAAACAGGACAGAACAGAATTACATAATAAAAGAGACAAACGGACTGGAAGTTAAGAAGATATTGAGATTCGTATTGAAAGGAACGACTTGTATCGACTCGAGTGCTAACCATGATTCCATTGATTGTACATTCCATTGTCTAGACAGACCGGAAGCGGGTCGGCTCGAAAGGAAAGAGCAACGAGACAATACCCAACACACCAATAATGGCGCCACACACCCAGATAGGAACCGCGGAGCCCAGCTCCTGGCCGTAGTAGTAGATCACCGGGGTCAAAATGCCTCCAACACGAGAACACACCAAGGCCACGGCACAGCCCGTGGTCCGGGCAATGGCCGGGAACACTTCCGGTGTAAACGCGTACAAACACGCGTAGTAGATGTTCATGAAGAAGTAGGTCATGGACCCAAAAGCCGCATCCTGGCTCTGCTTTCTCACTGTGGTGTAGCCAAACAAAATGGCCATGCCACAAAATGCACCAATGGACATGGTGCCTCTGCGGCCGATTTTGGGAAACGTGACAAAATACGCCGCAAGCAAGGGCCCGAAAATGCCCACAAACGTGCCGAGGGCCGCATTGCGGTAGGTGATGAACGTCAGCAGGGCGGTGTTTCCGCCGTGCAGCGCAATGTAAATGTACAAGAAGTTGAAGAACGTGTTGTAGGACACGCCGATCAAGAACCACGAAATGAAAATCAACGTGGTGGAGTACGCCACGAGCCGGCTCGTGTACAACTCCTGCAAATGCGACCACATGGCCTGGCCCACGCTTTTCACCGTGTATCCATCTTTGTGGAAATCGTGGCCATTGGCAGATTCGCCACAGGCCCGGAGATCTTCCACCGTCAACGAACAGGGCCGGTTGTATTTTTGCGCAATGCCCTGAAGCACCTGCACTGCCTCCTCATCTCGTCCGTTTGCAACCAAGTACTTGGGACTCTCGTCCATGTCGAAAAGAAAGAGCCGCAAAATTCCCAACACCAACACGATGCCCGAATTGGCGTACCAGCAATAACGCCAGCCCCGGTTGGCGGAGGAGGGGCACAGTTCGCCGGCAGCACACAGGTATTTGGGGACAAATGCCCACGCGAGCAAAGTTGCAACCGTTTGGCCCACGCCCCACCAGCCGGCCATGAACGTGGTTAGCCAGGTGTATTTCGCTGGAGAAAATTCAAGGAAAATGGTGGCGTCGGTGGCAATGTTTCCACCGGCCGAAAAGGCGTTCAACGCCATGAACAAGCAGTAGGTCGGGTACAGACTCATTCCACCGGTGATGAGCCCAAACACAGCTGCCGAAAGCAACGACAAGTTGAAAGCAGTTTTCCGGCCGATGATGTCGGAGCCAAAACCCCAGAACACCGATCCGAGAATCAAGCCGACGTAGAACATCATCGTTGCAATGGGGAAGTCGATGCCGAATTGCCGGTCCACCACCGTTTTCACCGAGCTCTGGATCATTTCAAGCTGCGAGTCGACAGAGTACCCAAATCCGGCTAAGACAAACAATTTGGCATGGTACCACGTAAACCCGATCTCGTCGAGGGCGTTGTTTAAGAGAAACATCTTTTGACTGAGGGCATCGTCGCTGCCCACGGCCAAATCTTTGCGTAATGGGGTCTCGGAGCTAGGATGGGACTCCAACTCAGCCGTGCTGGTCACAATGACCACTTTGTCCGTCATGAGAAAGAATTTGAATTGAGGTCATGGAAATTTGGATCTGGTCTGGTTTATATAACTTATCGGCTCATGTATGGTATCGGCTTATGTGACATCGTGCTCTTGTTCTTGCCTTTTTTGTCTATCATGCATATCGCTATCAGTTCGCTATCATCTGTCTCCTCCCCAAGACCATCTTTCTCGTGATTTCATTGACAATCTTTATTGATTTTGGTCATCTCCAATCAAGGTTCACATTCATTAATTTTCTCCTGACTTCCCACAAAATCTTTCCTGATTATCATCAGATCGCTGGACATTCTCGATCTCAATCACGATGCATACGCGGCGCAGCGTGCGCTTGCAGCCGCTCTGGGTGAGATAAAACACCCGCAATAGGCAAAAAACACTTACGAGGCTGGCTTGTGGAGAATCGTTTTTGAGGTTGCAATGCGGGTGATGCAAGCCGTGTGAGCTTTGGCTAATTCCGAAGCGGAAGTTTCCGCTGCTAAAGTTCCGCTCGGAATCTTAGATCAACCCCAAAGAACGGACAGGAAGAGCTAAGTACGAAAACAAACTAAAATAAACACTCAAACTAGAATCTTCGAGTCCCTCTTGTCGTTCTGTAGCAAGCGGAGACTTTGATAAAGAGAAGCAAAAAGATTGCAGCACCACAATTTCACACATGGTCTCCCACTGCATTACTCAGTGTGGCCCTAAGCGGCTTAACTAACGTTGATCGGACGGGAAACAGTGCTTTCCACTTGGTATGGCCGCAACCGAAAGATATTTTTTCGAGATCTACCGGAGGAGTCAATAACAATCAAAATGGTACAACTTTTACTTATTCTTCCTTCTCAAACTACTCTATATCTCCAATACTTGGATGTCCGTTCTCTAACTACTTTTATTGGCTATTCAGTTCTCGACGGTGTGCTTCTTCACGTAATCCCACAAGCTCTTCAACAACAGCTCGGGCAACGTGTACAAGTCCATGGTGAACTCGCCGTTGTCCACGTCGTTTTTGATGTTCATGTCGGTGGTCCGGTTGTCGGTGACCATTTGCACAATGACAATCAAGTCGTCCTCGCTGAGCTTGGTCAACCCGTTGGCGAGCTTCTCCAAATCGACCGAGCCCTTGGTGGCGTTGGCCAGGGACTTCAATTTCTTCAGTTTCGACGAGATCTCCAGCTCGGGCTTGCGCTTGGCGTCGCCCTCAGCAGGCACAGACCCAGACTCGGCCAAAAGCTTGTTCAACACGGCGCTCTTCAACGGAATCAGGATCGGGTGGTCCACGGTGTAAGTCTCCTGCAAAAAGTTGAGGTCGTGGTTGAACTTACGCTCACCTTGCTTGCCTGGCAAGCCCACCAAATGCACAGCAATGGGGATGTCGAACTCACCCCAACCCTGCTCCTCGACTTTGAATGGAGGCAGCTTCAACGTGCGGATGGGGCTGGCAAACGTCGGGTGCAACGTGTACGTGACGCGATCTAGGATCGTGGCGGGCACCACCTCGCCCTGTTCGTTCAACATGGTGATTTCGATCGACCATTGTCTCATGGGGTAGTTTTCCACGGCAGGAACGTCCTTGAGGATGAACTGGTTGGTCGTGATGCGGATCGTTCTTTTAACCTGGCGTTAGTAACTATTTTTTTGATTGCATTTTTTTTTTGGGTTGGTCTTTGATGAGATTGATTTGAGTGTGTTGAGTTGATTAGGTGATGTGACACATGATGAGTTTTCGGAATTGTTTAGTTCAAAATCGTTTCAGGAAAATGCCGATTTGCTTAACAGCGGATTGCCCAATTTTGACTCGGCCAACAAGGCCGGTGGCTCACATACCTCAGACATGACTGCTTGGTTGTTAGTTTTGGAAGATTATTGAAGTGCGTCCGCAACCCAATTCTCGCCGGTACACCAGGCGGGAATGGAGAAAGAATAAGACTCTATTAGAGGATATTTTTGATATATGACGTTTTTAACGGAAGTATCCCGTGGGGTTTGATTCTACTATATGTCTTATTTATGGCGTGGTGGTGTCATGTCATTGAGTTGAGGCATTTACATGGATTCCACCGATCGGACCTAATAAACTAAGAACTAATTTGATGATTTTAATATTATCGCTTACTTCGAAATTCTTTAAAGGATTCAGATCCACAAAAGTATTTCTGGTTTACACAGTGTAGTTGATTACTCTCAGCCTCACGTTGTTGATTCAACATAGCCTCATCGTACTAGACTCAACATGGCCTCATTTTCATTCTAAAGCCAAGTCAAAGTTCTTCACTCGTCAGGAACTTTTGAACCCAGAAAGTGAATATTCTGACCATTTCGATATTAGTGAATCTCTTCGTTCCTCAAGTCTTACATTCAAAGCTAGGGCCAATTTAGCCATCACAGTATCAACAAATCTGACCTCTAGTCTTCTTCTTTATTCTCGATTCTATTTACAATTTTCCTCTTCACCTCTCCTTTTCCAGCTCTCCGTCTACTTCCAGATCTCAGCGTACAACTTGGGGATCTTTGCACGGACCATTGCTGGGAGGGTGCTCCAGCTGTCAGCCAACTCTGCCGTCACCTGCTTCATCACATCTTTCGTTTTCAAATTTCCGTCTTTTTCGTGGAGCTCCAAAAGCCACTGTCTGGTTTTCAGCTCGATCTCTTCGTCGCTGGCCACAGGTAACGATGTCACGTACTTGCGGATAACGGCGCTTTCCTGGGCCTCGACTTCGGCCAAATCGCTCCGCTCCTGGCTTTTGTATAAGGCCTCTGATTCCACCCGCTGCTTGATCATCTTGTTGAGCACCTTGTACAAGGAGTACTCGGTCTGAGTAGCACCGTCGATTTCGGAGTTTTTGATGGCGGACAACACGGACCGGATGGTGTTTTTTTGCAAGGTGTCTTTTGCTTTCATGGCAGTTTTCAAGTCCACCTTCATGGCGTCGATGAGCTTGGTGTAGGCCGGCGTGGCCTGGAAACGGCGAACGGTGAAGAACATGGTGAGAAGTGGAGATTTTCAGGTAACAAAATTGAGAGTCAGATATATGGATCAAGAAACACTACACCAATTAATTAATGAAAGAATAGCCAGCTTGGATACATAACAACTTCAATTCATTCAAAAACATGATAATGAAAAAACAACACTTCATATGGTCCCTATTTCCGCTCCCACATCGTGTACTCATATTGATAGTTTCCCTCCGTAATCACACCTGGTGTGAACTCCACATCTGCAAAATTCTGGAGCGAGTCCTGGTCATTCCGTTGCCATTGGGACAAGTCCCAATCTAAAAACGTATCGAACTCGGGCTTTTTCTCCTCTTCTCCCACGTATTTCACGTCTGTTATCAAGAGATTGTCAACGCGAGCATCGTTAACAAACGCATTGTAGATCTGGGCCCCGCCAATGATAAAGATCTTGTCGATTGGGCGGTCTTCGACCGAAAATCCCTCACCTTGAAGCTGCTTCAACACATTTTCCATCGAACTGCTGTACAATACACCATTTTGAACCGTATCCGTGTAGCTGCGCGAAAGAACAACATTTAAGCGGTTGGGCAAGGGCCGGAATCGCGTTGGAATCGATTCCCATGTCTTGCGGCCCATCACAACGGCGTTGATATGGCCCTCTCTGCATTTGGAAGTCACGTCTCTGAAGTACTGGATTTCCTGCTTCAAACGCCAAGGAAGCTTGCCTTTGGCGCCGATGGCAAGCCCGGGCAGTAGCGCTGCGACAATAAGGGAGACTTTTGGAGGCATTTCTTTGCAATTGGAGCTTTCAATAGCTTTGGTGAAGTGGTTGGAGCTGTTGGTGATGGGACACGCGTGCCTGCAGGACGTGGAGCTACGCGGATTCAGAAAGCTAGTAATACAATACAGGGTAACATAGAGCGGCGGCTCCGCTCGCTAGTGTACAGTGGGAATAGCCGTGGTAGTCTGATCAACAGCGTTTTACCTCTTGGACTTGGCTGGCTTCTTTCCGTTGGCCTTGGCTGCAGGCTTGGTTACCTTTGAAGGCTTGGTGACTTTCGCAGCCGGCTTGGTGGCCTTCGCGGTCTTGGGCTTAGCGGCGGGTTTAGTCACTTTAGCAGCTGGTTTCGTGGCTTTGGCTGCGGGTTTCGTGGCTTTGGCTGCAGGCTTTGTAGCCTTTGTTTCTTTGGTGGTGGCTTTGGTTGCAGCGGGTTTTGTGACTTTTGCAGCTTTGGTGGTAGGAGCTTTGGTGGGTCTCGCATATTTCACGGGTGGGACGGCTTTCGCAGCAGCTTTGGCTTTTGTCTTGGTGGTCTTCGTAGCAGTCTTTGCTTCGGCTTTGACAGCTTTAGCAGCAGTCTTTGCTTCTGACTTGACTGCTTTGGTGGCACTCTTTGCTTCCGATTTGACGGCCTTTGCAGCAGCTTTCGTCTTTGAGGCGACCTTGCTGGCAACCTCCTTCTCGGCCTTCACCGCCTTCTTTGGTGCAGCCTTGGCCGTCTTTTTAGCGGCAGCCTCCGTCTTCTTCACAGCAGCCTTCGTCTTGGAAGCCGCCTTGGCGACCTTAGCGGAGACCTCTTTCTTTGGGGCTGTCCTGAGCGATTTTGGCGCGATTTTCGAGGCGACCTTCTTTGGCGTGGCCTTAGCGGCCTTCACGGCTTTTGTAGCCTTTGGAGCAGCCTTCTTAGCCTTGGCGGCGGCCTTTGGAGCGGCCTTCTCGACCTTGGCAGCAGTCTTCGAGGCAGCTTTTGGAGCGGCCTTCGATGCACTCTTGACGGCACTCTTTGCGGTGGCCTTTGCGGTGGTAGCGGCCTTCTTTGTGGATGCGGCGGCCTTCTTTGCAGCAGGAGCAGCCTTCTTTGCGGCAGGCGCAGCCTTCTTGACGGCAGTTTTGGCAGCAGCGGTCTTTTTCGCAGCAACATCCTTGGAAGTCTTGGTAGCTTTGGAGACCTTGGACTCAACGGCGGCAATCTTGTCCTTCTTTGCCACTTTCACGGGACCCGATGGTCCTTTAGGCTGCAAGAACTCGCCGGCCTCTACGCCTTTCTTCAAGGCATTGTTGAACAGAGTGTCGAAGGTGGAGGCACTGACGTCATAGTTTGCGAGGATAAATTTCTTAATGGCTTGGCGCCTGATGTTAGTATTGGTTGGCGATCGGTTTCGTAGTTGCTCCAGTAATTGGGATTGCTTTTTCGGTTGGAACTTTGGGTTTATTGCATTTGTGGGGAACAATGGTTTCGGGTGTTGATGATCGCGTGATGGCTAACGCGCACCATAACAAAGGGTAAACAACGGCAACAACGGGCAATTTCGGAAGGCAAAAAAAAATGAAACAGCATTGAGGCAAAGGTGGAACAGTCACAAAACATTAGCAGACGGCGGCTATACATACGAGGAGCCGGTTCTTTCTTTCAAGGCCACCACGGCAGACGTGATCATGTCTAGATGTTAGAACGGAGAGAAGGAATTGGGGCTTGCTTGTAACAAAGGAAACAAACAAAACACATTTGAAACAACATACCCTTGTACGTGGCCTTGGGTTCAGGCTTGGCGACGGATTTGGCTTTGGGAGGCATTGAAAAGAAAAAGAGTAAGGAAAACAAAGGGAAATGGGCGCGCAGATGCGCGATCTAGACGAAACAATGAAACCAGAAAACGGCAAAAATGGGTCGATTCCGGCTGGAAAGACTTTTGTCTCTTTGATATTGTTCATGTTTGTGACTGAAGGTGGTGAACTTTTTGGTGTTTTTAGCGGGTCTGTGCCAGCACGGCATTTTGCAGCCACCAACTCTCGATCTCAGCCATTCGGAAACAGTCCTATAGTTCAATTGTTTACTCACTTTAGTTGTTTATCATTTTATTTCGTTACTTTGTTTTTGTCTATTGGAATGAGAAGTCGTCCCGCTCCTCACGCCGTGACTCCCGTTTCTCCCACTTGGGTATCGTTTGCACTCCATAAACCGGCTCGGCCCGGGGCACCGCCGTTTGGTATGGCACCGTGACAATTTCAAAATCGTCAATGGAGGTTTGGGAGCTGAACCGGGAGTGGCGCCAGCGTCTGTCGGACTTCAGACTCTCCTGTCTGTGGATATCTTGTTTTGGGGACAGTTCGAAATGGAGCTCTTGGTGCTCCAAAATTTGCTCGGGGACTTCCACTGGCTGGGTCTCATGCCTCAGACTTTGCTCCCTTGGGATTTGCTGCATTTCTTTCAGACTCTGTCTTGGACTTTGCATCTCTCTCAGACTCTGTCTTGGACTGTGCATCTCTCTCAGACTCAGTCTTGGACTGTGCAATTCTCTCAGACTCAGTCTTTGCTGCTCTTGCTGGAGTTGCACCCGCTCCGCGTTTTGTCTCTCCATCTCCCTGATTCTCCGGTACATCTCCTGTCTTTGCCTCTCCATCTCCTGTTGTCTTTCCATCTCACGCTGGGGGTCCTGCCATTGTCTCTCGCGTTCAAGCTGTTCAGAGCTGTCGCTGGAGGAGCTGGTATCCCATTGCTTTTCGTCGTACGACTGGTCGTAACGCATGCCCAAAACCTCCTCGTCCTGGTTGTTCTTGATGTCGGCCATCAGCACATTCACGTCCTGGCCAATCATGAGCCCAGGGTGGAACACTGCCAACAACACGCACGTGAGCAAGACTTGCAAGGCGTCCAACGTCATGACATACTCCTCATGAGTGATCAAGTACCCGGTCCAGCCCTCGGACAACTCAACCACACGGTACACGCACCGAACGTAGATGAAGAACACACTGCCGAGGATGGCCAATGGGTAGAGCCCAAACCGTGGCTTGGTATACACCAGGTAGTATTTCTGGTTGTACGCCTCGTACAAGTGGCTGCACTGAAGCTGTCTGCCCCGTGGGGTCTGGAAAAGAAGGGCAAATAAGTTGCGGACCAGGAACTTCACATCAGGACTGGCACGGAAATAGATCCGCCAGAGGAAGTCACACAACAACCAGGAGAACAACGTCATCGACACCACTTGAAAGCAAATACCGCCGAGCATGATGTAGGTTCCCGGTTTTGTGCTTTCAAGCTTTTGAAGCAGCATCGCCGTCATGGCTCCGCCTGCGGCCTGGATGACGAGCGACGTGATGTCACACACCACAAAGATGTACGTGAACCACAACGGCTTGAGGCGGGCATATTGCCGGCCGTAAATGACAAGAAGTTGAGCGAGCAAGTAGTACACACCGGCCATGATGAATGCGGGTGCAAGCGTGAGCGAAATGATCTGGCACAAAAACGGGGCCTGGGCAGAAAAATCGTTGATGGACACAATCCGGGCCGTGTACCCGGCCAACTCCAACCCTGTGCCAGCACAGAGGCATAAACCGAAGTAGAGGTACTTTTTCAATGCAGACAATGACACATGGCTGAGGAACAAAACGGCGAAAACAGCCGCAAAGATAGCATTGGCCGAGAGACTCAATTTCATCTGGTACAAATTGAATCCCATCTCCAAGTCCTGGAGCTCCATGGTGGCGTTCCAGATTACCTGTGTCATTTCAGGAAGCTCCTGGGTATTTGTGGCAGTGGCGATGTAATGCTGGGCAGAGACAACTTTGAGAGAGGCCATGGCACCTTTTGCGGCCCGGGCCAATGAGTAGAGTTCCGCTTTTTCCGTCACGGTGGAGTATGCAGATGAAAGGGAGTAGAGGGTTTCGGTGATCCCCACGATATTCGTGGGATCAATGTGGGTCAACGTGGTTTGAGTAGGAAGCACATCGGTGGTCCAGGAACCGGTGAGTTTCTGCAACTGCGCCGACATCGGATGCTAGAACGAAGTCTTTTGAGAGTATCTTGTTGAGATTCGAATTCTCCGGGGTAAAATCCATTATATACTCAATCCTGGCGGAAGCGGCTCATCGAACCTCGCTTCCTAATACAGTAGTACATTGGCACCCCAGAGCCTATTCAGGATATCGGTACTGCACACAGAGCCGCTTTACTGGCCCGCGGGTTACCTGATTGAGTAATAGTCTGGGGTCGCAGCTTCCATCCGCACTTCCTATTTAGGCGGCCATTGGATTCCGTGATCTGTCAACGCAGCTCGACTCACTTTGTGGAATTTTTGGTCAGTCTGTGGAATTTAGACTATGGAATTCTCGGCTAGCCCGTCGAACCTGCGTGGTCAAGTAGACCGTAGAAATTCCGCGTCCTCAACTGGACTGCGGAATTTCCAGCTTGGTGCCCTCGCGGTTGACAATTTCCTTTGCTAGCTGCTCTCGTTTCCAGAACTTAAGCAACAAATCGCCGTAATTTTGAAGGTCCTCCACCGTGATCATTAGCTTGAAATCGAGCAAAAGCAAAAACTGCAATTCCAAGTAGTTGAGTTCCTCGAGGGGGAGTCCTCCGACCTTGGCGTACCGAAGGTTCTTGTAGAAAATGTCACTGAAGAATTTGGAGCTTACGGTGATGCCCAGGATGATGAGCCGGTGGATGTTGTATGAGTCCATCACGAATAGCTGCTCCGAGTCTTCTTCGCCATCACTGTTCTTTTTCTTCTTCTGCAAGTTGTTGGCCCGCTTTGCTATCCTGTCAAAGTACACCAAAAGCGAGAGAAACACCTCGTTCGTGACTGGGCAGTATTTCAACACTCTGGTGAGGTATGCATCGAGGGAAATACCGGGCACATTAGTACCGTGGAACGCAAGAACATTAGCCAAGTAGCGGTTCTTCAACTCGTCGTCTTCGTCGGAAGACTCGCCGTCGCTGTGGTCCTCGTCCACCTGCGACACCGTTGTGTTGATTCCACCGCTGGTGTAGCTGGTGGATTCTCTGACGGGCTCCTCACGATTCTGGTCGAGCTTTTTCTGCTTTTTCTGCTCCTTGAGTTTCTGACGCACGGCGATGGTGTTGTCAAAGTGGTTTGGGTGGAGCTTGTCATTTGCCTCGATGATCTTGCTCAAAAGACACGCGAGCATGGTAATGAGGTGATCGACAGGGAACTCGACGATGTTCAAGTGTTCCTCGTAGCCGTTTTCTTGCACAGTGGCGTCTCCATTGTTAAGCGAGTCCAAGTACTCGCGGTAGGACATGTAATGGTCTGGCTCCGCGTTCGGTCCTTGATGAGGCACGTATGTCTTGTGGGGTGCCAGAAGCGTAGATGCGGGATGCTGATGGTGTTGATGGAGTTGTTGCTGCTGCTGTTGCTGCTGTTGTTGTTGCTGCTGCTGCTGCTGCTGGTAATGCTCCTGCTGTTGCTGCTGATACTGTTCCTGCTGTTGTTGATGCTGTTGTAGATGCTGTGGTTGCTGTTGGAACGACATATTCCCATGGAACGAACTAGGATGATCGTTCATAAACGCTTCGTTCTGCAGGAAGCTTGCAGAAAAGCTGTTCCTGTCGTGGCTCGGTAAGTGAGGAGCTGCAGAGTCCATGGAAACTGTAGGGGTGGCAGCAGCAGCAGGCTTGAACAGGCCCTGCAAAAGCGTCGACTGCGACGGGTTATGTGGGATGTACAGCCCGTGCGGAGTGCCCAGGCTGGCCGGCTGCAAGCCGTCCGTTGGAGGTGCGTTTGGCAAGGATGGTGTGAAGGAGTAGTTCGATGCGTACGACGACGAAACCGCGGTTGGCGTGTTGTGACCCAACGGGATGTAGTTCATGTTTGTGTTTGGAGTGAACGAGTTCACAGACGAGCCGTTGGGAACGAAGAAGTTGCCCGGGTGTCTGTTGAACGATGAAGATGTGGATTTTGGGACCTCATGCTGGGACCCTACCAGGCCCTGTGGGAAGTAGCTATTGTGCGTTGTGACAGATGCAGAGTAGGAGGGGGGTTGTCTGGGGAACGGCTGGTCGGAGGGTTGGAACGGCTGGGGCTGCAGGGGCAGATGGCCGAAGCTTGACGACGACGACGACATCAAGTTTTTCGTCAAGTTCGAGACGGCCTGTTTTTTGTTGTTTGGTTGAGCGGAGGCCTGGAATATGGAGGGCCCGCTGGGCTGGGAGGGCTGGTTCAGGGCCAGGCCCGCCGAGTCGGAAAACTGACTCATGTGTCTGGGGTTAGTATGGGATGAGGATCGTCGGCATGGGGTTTGGCAATCTGGGACACCCGGACAAAACAAGTCTGGGGCACTGCTGAGACGTTCCGGGCGTGGATCTGATGCACCGCTGAGGCATTGCTGAGACGTGGTAGGAGCATGGCCCGGACGCTGGCGAAACGGCCCGGGGCATCAACAAGCACTGCCCCGCCAGGGGCAAATAGCCGCCACAAGCACAGCAGTGAACAACGAGTGTCACGACATGATGTGAAGCGAATCTTGCAGAAATTCGTTCAAATCGGCCCGAAATACCACGGTGCAATATGGGTGCTCAACGGAGTCAGCCGGTGGAGGTTCCCCACGAGAAGATTGGGCCGAGCCACGAGCAGAAATACGTACGGAAACAAACGCTAGGACACTTAAAATGCCACCGTTCTGGAAAGGCCTGGATTGTGCGGTGGCAGGAAATATCGCAACCGTTTTCGAGTCGAGTAAGGATGTCTAGGCTACCGACACTAATTAGTGGGCGAAACAACACCGGAGAAGAGAGGGAGGTACGGGTGCGCGGCCGGGTGCCTCCATTTGCGGTACCGGCCACATACGGCTTCGCGTGGGGGCAGATGAAAAATGGAAATTAAGAAAACAAAAATAAAGCGGAAAAGAAGAGATTGGATAAGGGTTTTACTCAATAATGAAGATGGGTGTTTCAGGATATTTGCTTTGGTTTTGCTTTTGTCTCTGGTGTTCCTTATTCTGCGTGGTTATTGCTGCGGCTGAGGCTCGTAAATGCTGCTGATTTTGGGCTCACCGTAGATTTTGCAGCACCATGAATAAGTGTGAAATCCGTAAAAAATGGCTGGTTGTGAATATTGGGACTATCTTCTAGGTAAAACGCCGAATTTTGCAAAGATAATGTGTTTTCGAATCGGCGCAATGGCAGTTTAATGGTACCAGTCTTCTATGTATTAGCATTGATATGACATAAGCAAAAGCGCTGAGCATACATCCACCATGTTCCGGAATTAAGGGCTGGAACACCGATTTTCACGACACTTTGTTTGGAATTTTGGAAAGAATTTTGAAAAAAGAGTGAAGTTCGAGCATTGTACATCGTAAGTAGACCCACTCCCCTACCATTGACATTCTTCATTGATCCACCGCTTTCTCCGGAACAAGAACGTTTGTGCTAAGTTTGCTCCGTTCATGAAAATCGAGAGGATGACTAGAGCATTGGAATTCGCTGTTATGAGCTTATCAAAGATGTAGTTCTATCTCGATTGTTTTCGGCTTCAAAGCAATTCTCCATACAAGATTGAATCTAAGCTGAGGCACCAATCAAAGCATAAGGTTTTAAATCCTTTGAAGTTAATCCAATTGTGCTCAGACACTGTGACTTCACAAACTTATTAAAGCGTGAAATCCATTTCACCACTCTTGATTCGTTTATTCGGGTTCATTCCATTGAGGTCGTGACTTAGTTCCATGACCGACTCACATAGACCACATCATGCCACTGGAAAATAATTATCAGACCATTCAAACATGTCAGCTTTCAAAAGTTATGGCTTCTAGTCTTTGTCAAGTGATTTAGCCATTATAGTCATTTGACTAGTCCCTGTCCTATCTTTAGCCATTATAGTCATACACTTAGTCATGTCAATCATCTAGTCTTTGAAGTCAATACAGTCGTTCCACCTAGATTGATCCGGGTTCAAATTCAACGCATTCTAAGTATGAAAGACATAAAGATGTCACAATCACTCTTTTGTCCTTGTACATAACAACATCATTCACCTCAATCCAATATCACTAAAATCCGACTCAAACTAATTCAATACAATTCAATCTATTAAAAATCAATTTGGCATTCCCAACGCCTCTCTTTGCGATTTCAGGGCCGGGTCAAAGTACGGGATCTCGGCAATCGTGGCCACCCGGGTTCCGTGCCGTGGGTCCCGCCCCTCGTGGTCCCAGATGGCATTGTGAATACACACACGGTTGTCCCAGATTGCCGACGTTCCGTAGCCCTCGTCCGATGGCCAGTTCCACCGGACCTGGATGTCCAAGTTGTTCTCCAACACATCGCACAAGTAGTTCAAGATCAACTCCAGCTCACTGGGTTCCAATTGCACAATACGCACGGCAGTGGCCCGGTTCACATACAACGATTTCCAGCCAGTGGCTGGGTGTGTTCTCACCAATGGGTGTTCTCTCTCGATGAATTTCTTGGGGCCCAACGGGTTCTTGGGATCCACATACAGATGCGACGACTTGAACACCACCGTTTTGCCCTCGACGAACTTTTGCATGGCCGGCGACAACTTGTCGTAGGCTGCGTAGCCCGAGGACCACACTGTGTCTCCGCCAACTTGTGGAATGGCGTCGTTGTGCAAGTGCATGTACCCTGGAGGTTGCAACTCGTGAGCGACATCGATGTGCCACGACAGTTTGGGCAAATGCGCCCGGCGGAAGTTCATCGGGTAGTTCAGAGTCTCGATGTAGAAATCGAGCCAGATCGTGTAGCACCCGTCCAATTTCTCGCCGTCCACAGTGTCAGGGACCACCCCCATTTCCGGATGTTCGTGCGCAGATCCCAAGTACTTGCAGAATTCTGTTTGTTTCTGGGGAGAAAGGTCCTGGTTCCGGAAGAAAACCACCACTCTCTCAGCGACAAGCAATGCCAACTCGTCTCTTTGCTGATCGGTCAAATCGGCGAGTTGCAACCCGACGATTTCCGTACCAATGTGCTTGGTCAAGTTTCTGACCTCCTTGGCTGCTCCAAAGAGAGCTTTTTTCTCGGGATCAGCGTATTTTGCCCGGTCATCATAGAAAACCTCTTCTCCTTGGAAAGCCATTGCCTCGTCAATGAACAACGGCACGTGTGGTGGAGGTTTTGGGTACCCGTGGGACAAGTCAATTCCATACTTGGCAAAACGTTTCTTCAGCTCTTCAGGCAACCGGTCTTTCCACTCGGTAATGTTCTTTTCAGTGTTGGCACCACAGTATGGTCTGCCAACAATGTTGACGTCGGCCAACTGGCGGACCAAATCTTCCACGTTGACTTTGGATACCTGATGCATGGAATTGATTCAAGTGATTCACTGAGCTTTAAGCAAGGATTAGTTGCAACCCGAAAAGAGCTGTATTCTGGAATTTGCTGAAGATCCCTTTTCTTGGAATTGGCCGATTTATAAGTGGGCCGCACAGCTTATGCGTTTACACCCCTGGTGGGACATGCACTTAGGGAACTCACCCGAGAACCATGAAGATTTTTCGAACTTTTGTTGAAATTCAACCGGTTCTCTTGTTTCGCCGTCGTTTCAAGCCCGTTTCAGCCTGATCTTTCCGTTTTAAGTGCAACCCTTTTGCAGCCGAACCACCAACCCGCAGCTCAACACCATACCCGCACCCGTGCCTCCACATCAACCACATCACCATGTCCACCGCCTCCAAAGTCACATTTGCCGTGTCGACGCTTTTCGCCGCTGCGTCGTTCGTCTACATCAATGTGGAGCAGCAGATCGAGCGGGAAAACTTGAGACAGGGCCCGATCAAAGACGCCGAGAGAATGCGCCAGAAAATGAACAAGAAGCAGTTGGCCAACGACCTCGAGCACAGGGAGCAGCTTGCGTTGAAGGCGGAATATGAAAAGGTGCAGCCGCTCAAAGACGAGATCATTCGTGGAGAGGACTGATCTGGCTCAAGTGGTGCCAGAATACTATATCAAAGATCCACAAGCGAGACACCGGATCGTTGAAGATCGCTAATAGTCATAAAGGAATTCAACAGAATTCGAAAAGGTTCTGCAAAAGAAAGAAAGAGGTTTTGAATACTTAGATGAACACCGGTTGAAGGCTGTTCATCACTGAAAACGCCAAACATAGGCCATCTTGTACATACAACACGACAAATAATGACACAACGACCACATAAAGAATCATCCACCTGATCTGTATCATGTTCGCTTCACATCTTCTTCTAGTCATTCACTGGTCTAGTTCACAATCACCGACTTAGTTATTCACTGTGATGCAGAGGCAGACTAACACATAATGAACTCAAAACTCAAACTAATTTCGCAGTTCCTCAAATGCTCTCGAAATTCATCATTCTAGACTTCTACAATAATGTCTGTGCGCTTGGAGACACCCGTGGTCTGGCCCAAGACACTGTCTAAGACTCCACTGGATGTACTATGATACACTGGGGTTATACCGCTTTCTTGTGCGGTCTCATTCTCCAAGTCCTGCCTTAAACGAATCACCAGAACGGGTCTTCAAGGAAAGGATGTCGGGCATGGATGCCGTGCCAGAACGTGGAGGGAGACTTGGGTAAAAGAATTTTCGGGTGAGCTGCTTTATACGTGTGGTGCACGGGTGCACGGCACCACAACTAATCCGATTACTACTCTATCCTGGCTCAATGGGCTGGCTTCTATTACGCCCTAGTGGTCTACACTATGTACACTCGGGGCCTCTGGTTGGGATCCGCTGGGACTGAATCTCTCTTCAATTCCGTTCCGGCTCCTGAGTCAGTCGCTTCGGCTCTACGTCAGCTTCGGCTCCAGCGAATCCAATTTTGACTCTGGCTTTTCCGTTTCCCGTTCCAGCTGCGAGTCCACCTTCATTGCATCTGGCTTTCCGAGCTTCAACTCCTGCTTGATCTCCTGCTTTGCTTTCTCCAATTCCTGCTCCTCCTCTGGGTCCGTTACCGTCAACTGCTTGAACTTTGGGACATCAATGTACCCTCCCACACAGCCAGGCATGGGCGAGTACGACGACGGCACCTGCTCGTACTCCTCGAGCTCCTCGAAAACCTGCCCGTGCACGGCCGAGTGGGAGTGCCGGCGTAGGTGGACAAAGTCTTCGGGCTCGTTCATTCCCACTAGGATGGATGCAGCCTCCAAGAGTTGTACCTGTTGGTGCTTCGAAATGAGCAACTTCTTGGTCATGGTCCACTCGGGCGTGTGTTCCCACAAATGCTTGGCGAGCGACGAGATGTGTTTGTAGGCCTTCCCACACGACTGGCATCTCAACAGTTCCTTGACCCGACCAGACTCGCCCTCGGAAATGCGCCGGGTAGCGATGCTCCGGGAGATCGTGGGCCCGTCAATGCTCTTGCCGGGGTGCTGTTTGAGGTGTGATAGGAACGGGTACACCGACGAATGTCTTCTGCCCTGGTGATGAGGTGTGCTGGCTAGAGGCATGGGCGATGAGTATGGGTGTAGACTTGGGTCAGGTGCTAAATTTTCGGAGTCGGGTTGCCAATTTTGCTGGTTTTGGGTATTCGGGTTCTTTGGGTATGTTTTGTTCGGCTGTTGGGTGGTTTTCACTTTTTTCTCCAAAATCTCATCGACCTTTTTTCGAGACGTGAGCGCGCCGGCCAGAACCACAGTGGCATAACCTTCGGTCTAGACAGCAGAGTATCGGTGACGCCCAAAAATGATCGGAAAGACTCGGTATTTTCGCCGTGCAGACGGATTCGGTCGTCAAAATCTCAATTCGTTTTTTTCTTCCCTTCCGCACTTCTCTTGACCTTTCCTTCTTCTCTCGCACTCAGAACTCCTCTGGCCCACCATTGTGGACCTCAAACCCTTTCTCCGTGGAGTACAAGATCTCCTGGATCTGCAGCATGAGCTCCAAAACGCTCACCAGCTGCACCTGCCGCGCCGTGGCGTCGTCCCGCTCGTACTGGGTCTGGATGTTCTTCGTGAGAATCTCAATCTCTCGAAGCTTGTTGAAGTAGAAGTTACGCTCCGTCTCGAGACTGTCAGTCATCACCTTGTACTCGCCCATCTCCTCCTGCGCCTGTGCCAACGCCAGGGTGAGCTCGGCCACCTCGTTGTTGCTGGAAACACGTCTTTTCTGCACGGAAAGTGGCCCACCAGCACTAGTATAGCCCGTAGACCCACTCCCGGGCCCAGAATTGCTCCTGGACAACAGACCCGACCCAATTGAGCCCCCAGACACCGCACGTTGCGAGCTTGGCAGCGTCCGAGTCCCGAGACTCGATCTGCTCTTTGAAACAGGCCCTGCTGCACCGAAAGTGGTTCTCCGGGACGCCAGGGCCGATCCGTCGCCACCGGAAACCACCCGGCGCCGTGCCGACGCGTCGTAGTCCACGTTGATGTCCTTGTGCTCGGTCCAATGGCGCTTGAACCACTGGAGAAGCTCGAGGTTGTCCTGGAGGCGGCAGCGGATCAAGCGCTCGGTCTCGATCTGCTTGGTGATGTTGTGTTTGTTAAAAGCGGCCTGCAAAACCTTCATGTTGTTGCGGGCGTCGTAGTCGCTGAGGTTGGCGCCAAACTTGACTTTCGAGAGCGGCACGCCGCCGTAGATGGAGTCCATGATCTGGCAGTAGGCGGCGCCCGTGCCACACTGCTCGACCTTGGCGTAATTGAGCGCAAATGTCGCGTTGAGCCACGCCAAAAGCTCCGTTCTGCTTTCTCCCACGGCCATGGTGTGTGTTTATGTCGCGGTCGCGAAGGTGTATTACTACTTGAAGTACTCTAAGGCTTCCATCCTTCATCATTTTCTGGATTCTTCCTTCTTACTTCAACTTTTTTCTCTTTCTCTGAAGTTTTTGTCTTTCATCTTCTTTTTGAATTATTTTCAAAACTTTCCTTCTTTATCTCTTTGACATCTTCACTACACTGGTCTAGCTCTCGCATGTTCGTTACTCGTATGTCGAAGCAGTGCTTCCTTGGCTGAATATCCAGCCTTAAATATTTTCAATTTCGATCTTGCTTTTCCTCTTTCAAGCTTCTTTCTCCTCATCTCCAACTCATCACTCAACCTTCACCTCTTTCCTCTTCGTCTTCTGATTTCGATCGCCCAGATTCTTCTCCTAAGCTTTTATTCTCCCTGATACATCTCTTTTTCCGTCGTAAAATGTGCCGTGCCTCCACATCGTAAACTGGGCCATCGACTCGAAAGCCACCTTGTCGCTCCGGAACAAATTGGCAGAATCCACGTTAAGTGGCGAGTCCGGCTCCGGATCGTCGAGTAGCATCAACACGGCCCCGACCAAATGCTCGAGATTCCACGCCGGCGACCAAGCTTCTCCTTTGAGAATGTCAAGGCAGATTTCTCCGGTGGTATAGTTGATGTTCGGGTGGTTGATCGGCGTCTGCGTGGAAAACCGGATCTTGGGCGGCGTCACCGGGTACCGGGTATCGACGGAGATGTCGAGTTTCCACTGCCCGTTGTGATAGTACTGAGAGTCGTTTTGCGTGGGCTTAGCTATGATCGCCAGCCACGAGTAAAGCGACAGCTCGGGATCGACCGGGGCCAAGTGGACGATCTGAGGATTGCTTTTTGAGGGCGGATTCTTCGAAAGTTTGCGGAACTCTTGCAAAAGACGCTTGTCAGACATGATGATTGTGGGGTAGCATGTGTAATCGGCATGATATGTGCGGGAGGAACGGGTTTTTCAAAGGGCTTCTGTCACGTTTAGTCCCGGAGGTACTGGTGTTCTTTTGGTGTACCGGGGTCTGGTCCCACGTCGACCCCTACTAATTCTAGCAAAGCATTCATTTCTACTTACTTCTTCAAGTCCTTGATCTCTTGCTCGAGCTCGTCCACCTTGGACTTTTGCTGTTGCAACTGCTCTCTCAACTTCTTCAATTGCTCGGCCTCGTGCTTCTTGACGTAGACGTTTTCGTTGGCAGCCTCTCTTTCCTTGAAAGAGTCGTTGCTGGATGGCTTGTCAACCAAGGCGGTTCTGGTGACGGAGAAAGCTCTCACGGTGGAAATTCTTCTGGTGGCCAATTGTCTCAACATGGTGTTTGTGATGCGGAAAGTCCGGGGAGGTGTCGGTATTTATACTCGGGCGTGCGACCACCAACGCCGAATTGCTGTGGTGGTGACAATGCCAAAAAGGGTTTTTGAGGGAGTGTTTTTCGGAAAATTAAGAATTTCAAGGGAATTGACTTGATCTGGATTCTTTGTTGTCGAGTTTTGGTCGTGGCTGGTAATTTACGGTGTATGATCTTGTAGCCAATCAGTACCCACGCACAGCGGTGAATTGCAAAACGAAGATCTGAAGAAACTTTGATGAATTCTTTTTGGTGAAACTTTTCCTATCAATTGTGACTGAGTTGAAATTTTGTTGATTAAAGAAGCTCATTTTTGGATTTTTGAAGTGAAAACAAGTAGTCATCATACTAATACACTGATAGACACCAGTCATTCGGCACAATTATCAGATTAAGTCCGTAGAACATCCCTAGCAATCCAAAAATCATCGAAATAGATTATAAATCGAAGAAAATTCAACAACTGTTGGTATTCCTCGAGTCAATTATTTCCTCTACAGCTCCCCATGAGAAACTCAATTCGAATCTCAGTACAACTGCTAAACTCGGAGAATTGATAACAGTTAAAGTTCTAATATTTAGCCCATTCTTAAATGACTCTAGGCTTTCTTACATTGCCTCATTTCACAAGTTTCGATCCATTTCTGCCATTCTATGTACACTACAAAAGCCTCTTGGGCATGTATCTGGCGTGCTTGTTGGTGCCCGACAACAACCCGGCACTGATCGCTCTCTTGATAGCAATTCCAAGCTTCTTCTGGTTCTTAGCATTGCATCCAGTCACCTCACGGGGGAGAATCTGGCCCGTGCTGGAAATGAACCGGGACAAAATCTCCGGCATGGTGTACAAATCAAGAGGGTCGATTCCGGCTGCCTCGAAAACGTCATCCTTGCCGTTTCTGTAGGTTCTGTATGCATCCTTGCTGTCCCGGTCCCACTTTCTCTCCATGTCCAATCTGGTCATGGAAAAGTCAAATGGATCGTAGATCTTGCCGGCACCAAACGTTTTCTGAAAGCTTTTGTCGACCTCGATTGGTGGCTTGCCTTGCCTTTGAAGGTTTTTCGTGATGCCCACGACTTTTTGTGTGATGTTGAAGTCGTCAGAGCTGGACGAAGCCCACGATTCGGCCTTCATCTCTGGAGTGGAGGGAAGCGGGTCTTGGGGTTCGCTTTGACGTGCCAAAAACGACCCGCTGAATTCTCGGCGTGTGCTTATGCTCTGGACAGCCTTTGGGGCCATGAGGCTCCGTGTGGCGGGGACAAGGTGTCGTAACATGGTGGTTGGAGAGGTAGGAAGAGATTTTCGAGTAATGGGTTGTGTGGTGCACGGGTGCGAATCAGGTAGAATGAAGGTGGAGGTATAACCATCAAAAGTGTCAAGAGATTGATCCGAATGGAGAGTTGGAAAGTTTGAGGTGAAGGCTTCAAATAGAAGAGCTGGGTTTTGGTTTTATCGGCTGTTTTGGTGCACCCGTGATGGTAAGGAATGCACCGGACCAGATTCTGGATCCTACGAAACAAAATTTCGGATACTAAACCTCGAATCTCTTTCTTCTAGTCTGATTCAAACTTTGCTATTCAAATTTTTCTTGAATGAAAATTCTCATATAGATTCGTTATTGCGTTTCCAGCTTCCAGTCACTATGCTCTGCAAGGCTATCATCGAGCCTTCAAACAGGGTCAAAGTAAAAAAAGGAGTTGAAATCGGTAGGCACTAACAGGTAAATGGAAAGAGAAGAGAACTTTTTGAGTTCACCCGATTTTAGCTCCGATTCGATTTTCGCCTCGGATCAATGGCATCTCGGAACAACCATTGATCCGGAAATGTCGTTTCTACATCGACACACGGCAAATAGAAAAATCTCAATTCAAAAATGCTGAAAATGTAACCTCCGGTTTCATTGAAAAAAAATATTTTCTATTGTTTCAGCCCTGCCTTGCCATCTTGATATTCGGGGTCCTGCACAGACGCGGGCCGACCACACCTCATAATCTCTTCCCAACGACGTTCCAGGTCTAAACCACTTCACGGTCCCGCTGCCCGCATCCAATACTTCCAGATTCGGCGAAATCGTCTCACTCAGCAGCTTTTCTTTTGATCGCGTCCTCGACAGCACACATTCAGCGTCTTTTTTTAGGCCATATCGCCACATTAATCAGCATCCTTAGCATCATCCCGCCAACACATAGAAATGAGCGAAAGAGGCCCCGACCAGTGGTTGGAACAAATCAAAAAATGCGTTTCGTTGTCTGAATCGGACATGAAACAGCTCTGTGAACTCGTCAAAGAACTTTTGATGGAGGAATCCAACATCCAGCCCGTGCAGTCGCCCGTGACGGTTTGTGGCGACATCCACGGACAGTTCCACGACTTGTTGGAGCTTTTCAAAATCTCCGGCGGTTTGCCCTCGGAAGACAACAACACGTCGTACATTTTCCTCGGGGACTACGTCGACAGAGGGTACTTTTCCTTGGAAACATTCACGCTTTTGATGGTGTTGAAGGTCAAGTTCCCCCACAGAATCACCTTGGTGAGAGGCAACCACGAGTCCCGCCAGATCACCCAGGTGTACGGTTTTTACGACGAGTGTCTCACAAAGTACGGCTCCACCACCGTGTGGAAGTACTGTTGCCAGGTGTTTGACTTTTTGACGTTGGCAGCCATCATCGACGGCAAGGTGCTCTGTGTCCACGGCGGCTTGTCGCCCGAAATCCGCATGTTGGACCAGATCCGTGTCTTGAGCAGGGCTCAGGAGGTGCCCCACGAGGGTGGTTTTTGCGACTTGGTGTGGTCGGACCCCGACAACATCGACACCTGGGCGGTGTCGCCGCGTGGTGCCGGATGGTTGTTCGGCAGCAAGGTCAGTCGCGAGTTCAACCACATCAACAACTTGCAGTTGATTGCCCGGGCGCACCAGTTGGTGATGGAGGGTTTCCGCTACCACTTCAAAGACAAGGATGTGGTGACGGTGTGGAGTGCGCCCAACTACTGCTACCGGTGCGGTAACGTGGCCAGTGTGATGCAGGTGGGCACGGAGTTGGAGCCCAACTTCAAGATCTTCAGCGCCGTGCAAGACGGCGACTTGGCGGTCAAGAACAACCACAGCAAGCAGCAGCGCATTGACTACTTTTTGTGATCGACCTGCGACTACCTCTTGTGATTCTGAATCTTTAGTTTCACG
This sequence comes from Metschnikowia lopburiensis (nom. inval.), assembly GCA_030563105.1. Classification (NCBI taxonomy): domain Eukaryota; kingdom Fungi; phylum Ascomycota; class Pichiomycetes; order Serinales; family Metschnikowiaceae; genus Metschnikowia; species Metschnikowia lopburiensis (nom. inval.). Next base: position 221,286 of record JAKUBC010000016.1, read on the forward strand.
AGCTACAACGACTTCTGACGACGCCATACATAGGACATTATGCTATTAATCTGTTTGAGCTATTCTCGACTACTTTCTGCGACGGTCTTTTCTCTTGCGGGCAATGATGTGCTTGACGCTTTCCGAGACCAGGCTTTCAGCATCCTTCTTCTCCGGTTCCTTCTTCTCTGGCTTATCCAGCTTCTTTGGGCCCTTGTTCATGTTGCCCTTTCTCGAAGGTCCCTTCTTCTTTTTGGCCGGCTTCTCCTCCTCCTCGTCGTCCTCTCTCTGTCTCTTGTGACGAGCAATCATGACCTTCTCCCGTCTTCTCTTGACCACCTGGGCGTTTTCCACGGCAAACTCCACAATCAACTTCCGCTTGTTAAGTCCCTCCAACTCGGCCATTTTCTTTTCCTCGTCGGTCATGCCCTCCATGATTTCCTGCTTGGTCACTTCGTGGGCATTCAACCACCGGAGCCCCATCAACGCCAGCTTGTGGTCCCGGAACTCGATGAAACCGTACCCTCTGGACCGGCCCACGGCTCCCGTGCCCTTGACTTCCATGATGACCTTGGCTTGTCTGACCACACCCAACTTCTTGTTCTTTTTCTTTTCTTCGTCGACAGCCTTTTCGCCTCCAAGCTCGTGCTTGTACTTGATCGAACGGTTGACTTCTTCCTTGGACAATGGCTGTCTGAGTTCGTTCTTGACCTCAGTAGCAAACTCCACCACCGCCTTTCTGCCCAAAGCCTTGAGTGCCTTGTCGGTCATGGCCCTAGGAAGGTTTCTCACGGCCAATCTGGTCAACGAAAGATGCAACGTGGGGTTTTTGTTCAACTGCTGGACACGCAAACGGTACGACTTCTCTCTCAACTCGAGATCCGTGGGCGAAATGTGCTGTGCAAGCTTGGAGTTGGAGGTGATGCGACCTTCGTTCAAAAGGTACAAGTTTCTGCGGTCCCGGTCGCCCGAGTCCTTGCCAAAGGCCTCCTTACGCTTTTCGCTGTTTCTCTCGGCCAACTTCGACGCCGAGTTCCGGTCGACGGTGGCGGCGATGGACAAGATCCGGCCCTGGTACACGTATTCTGGGGCGACGTCGTCAGAAATCAACATACTGGTGGCAGACACGGTGGGAGCGTTGTCGAGACAGGCGTCGTAGCCCTCGGAAGTCTTGAAGGCCACGAACGCCGAGCCACGGGCAACTCCCGTGTTTCTGTCGACAACCGGAAGTGCGTACTTGACCGGGCCGAACTGCTCGAAGTGCGTTTTGAGCGAATCTTGGTCGGCGTCGTAGGGAATGTTTCTCACGAAAACGGAATATGCCTCTTGCTTGTTCTGGGGTTTTTCTTCTTCCTCGTCGTCCTCCTCTTCCTCAGATTCTGGCTCCTGGTCTCCCATTTCGTTCAACTGCTCAAAGTCCTTGACCTTGTCGTCGTCCTCCTCCTTGATCTCAGGATCTTTTTCATCGTCATCTTCCTCTTCCTCTTCTTTGTCAGACTCTTCCTTGACCTCGGGCTCGCTCTTGGTCTTTTCCTGGTTCTTCACCCAGTCAGACTTCTCCACGGCCAAGTCCACGGCGACTTCTCTGCCGTCAATCTTCAAACCAACACACTCCTTGGCGGCTCTGTCGGCAGCGACCTTTTTCTTCATGATCACAAAGCCAAAACCCTTCATCAACCCGCCCTTTTTGGCCGGGATGTACGCATCGTGCACAGCTCCAAACTTGGAGAAGATCTTGCGCAAGGTCTCGGGTTTGCACGACCAGGGCAAGTTTCTGACGATCAAACGGGCTTTTCTCTTCTCGGTGGCAGCACCAGATTCAGTCTTTTTAGGCTCAACAGGCTCCTGGTCCACGTCTTCCTTGTTCTTTCTGTCTCTTCTCTTGGCAACGTCCACTCGAAGGTGTCTGCCCATGAACTTGTTCTTCTTTGCCTCCACCAATGCCGTAAGTGTGTCCTCCTCCATCGTGAAGGAAACGAATCCAAACCCACGGGACTTTTTCTCTCCGTCGGTGACAATCACCGCATGTTTGACGGGGACAAATTGGGAAAAGTACTCCGAGAGCTGGTCGCTGGTGGCCTCTGTGGGCACGGCCCGGACGAAGAGCGTCTTACGGTCCAAATGGTCGTTTTTGGCCGTTTCTGTGGGCGTTTCTGCCTTTTTTTCAGAATCAGACATGAGTACTAGTGAGATGGCATCGCGGTGTGCAGAGAAAAAGGTGAGTTGCAGCGGTCTGCAATACCCAGTGCTACTAACATTCATTTAGTTCTCTTTGATAATTGTTCAGTCCTTGAAAACTTTTTATTGGAGTCTTAGCTCTGAGAAGGTTTCCTTAGTTTTTGAAAATTGAAAGTTTTTTTGATGGGCTCATTATACCTTTAAGTGATTATGATCCAGCTAATGCTATCAATTGTACAACGTGAAGGAAAGGAAGTATAATAGAATCTGCTTTTCAACCTCTCTTTCGGATTTTCTTCCATTCATCGTCCGAAATGTTTCCTCTCCGATCGTCACCTCGAGTAAGCACATTGGCACGTTAAAGGTATGAACTTGAAGTAAATGAGACAATGAACATTTTTTCACCGAAAGGACTTTTTCTGTCAATTTCCGGTTTCTTGACTTATCTCATGATTTTACTTTTTCTTTTTCTTCTTGTTTCTACTGAACCTCTCGAACTCTCAGTACCACCTCAAGATCATCAATGCGCATCAACATTGTTTGCATTTGCAGTCACAAACATACAAATAAACGGGCGCCCCACCATTTCTAATTGCAGCAATCCCTTTTCATTCCTTTTATCTAAACAATTTCCTTTCGTTGACAGCTCCTTGCTCGGCTCCTTCCTCCATTCCCACCTCCATTCCTTCCCTCAAATCCACATCAACAATGGCCAAGGTCAACACACTCCCCAACACATACACGCCAGCGCTCCCGAAACATGTGGTCGTTTCCGTGCTCAACCGGCTCTCTAAGCCCAGCACACTAGCATTGTTGCTGCTTTGGCCCCAGCTGAAACACACCCAGCCACCGAAACCGGCCGGGATCTCTCAGAGTCAGTACAACAGCCAGGTCCAGGACGAAGCAAAGCTGCTCCGAGACAAAAAAGCGAAAAAACTGGCCGTCATCGACGCCATCCTCTACAAATTCTGGCCCCTGGGGCTCAATCTCCTCCAGTTGGCCCAGATCGACTGCCAGTTGATCGCCGACAACAACAACTCCCACTTGTGGGTGCTGTCCACCGCCCACGACGCGTGGGGCCACGAGCTGCCGGTGTCGCTTGACCCACAGACGTTTTTGCACCGCCTTGCCGCCCTGCTTTCGTCGCTTTTCGTCTCCCACATTTACGTTTGCACGCATCCGACGTTTCCCTTGGTGCTCATTCGCATCCAGGTGTTTGATCTCGCGCCTCCAGCAGCCAAACGGGCCACAGCAAGACCTTTGAACAGTTCGCGGCGGCAAAACCCGGCCCAGCCTCAGGTCTCGTCGTATAAACCCTACTTCTTGGCTGTTCCCATGAACTCTCCGCACCTAATCCACTCCCCGGGGTCAGATCTCGTGGCGCAAGCAGTATTGCAAGTTGTAGAGGCCTGCCTCACCCACTCGCCAGCAAATCCGATTCATTTGGTGACGCTGCAGGACCAAAAACCCGTCAAGTCACTTCGTTCCATGCACATACTCAAGGGAACCTCTCGTTTTGCCCACAGTTTGGGCGCGTGGGCACCTTATGCCGATAATACGGTGGACATTCTGCCGCTAGCCGATTTCAGTGGACACGCTGCTGTGTCTGAGGTCACGAAGCTGCCCGAAACCTACGATTCTCCGGAGGAAAAGCTCCAGAAATTGGCCAATGTACGTTTCAAAGGTTCGGCCGATGGTCTACTTCACTCAGACACTCCCTTTGACCATCCCAACCCTCCAAAACGGCGCAAAACAGACAATGACCCTGCTAAAAGCAAATATGCCTCCTTGACTCCAATGCGTTACGCAGAGTTCGAGCTCAAGGAGCCACTTCCAGGCTCATCCGAGTCCTCTAATGTCGTCATCAAACTTGTGGGCACAGACGTGTTCGCAGGTCTACATGAGCTAGCTGCTACAATCACCAATCCTGCAAAACAGGTGGTGAACCCCGAAACCTTGCCAGGCTGGTTAACTGGCGAGGAGGGCCAGAGCTGTGGATCGGTTCTAAACGGTGTATTTTCCAGCAAGTGAAACTAATTAAAGACCAAGGCGGTTCAAGTACGTTTTGATGGCGTCCGCCACCGCCGTGTCGCCAGAACCCACCATTTGTTGCATCCGGCGCAACATATCTCCATCCTTGCTGACATAGGCCTCTTCCGCCGCCAGTATCATGTCACCGTTTTTCATGTACAACTCAACTTTCTCGGCAGAGGTGCTTTCAGAGTTGCCAATGTATGTGGAAATATAGTGCTTGGGACATCCATACGCCATGCAAGTTTTCACGATTGTCTCAAAGCCAATAGGGGCTCGGAGTACCGAGGTGTTGTTTGCGTTTGCATCCTTGATGAATCTGTTGAGCCGGTCAAAGTCACCACTCTTGCAATACGTCTCGAGCACGAGATTCCAGTACTTTTCCGTGTCGATCTTGAACTCTTTCTGCACCTTAGCTGCCGGCTTCAATTGGTGCATGGCAATGAGCTTTTTGATGATGTCCACGGCAGACTTTTCCTCGAAAAACGATCTCTGAAACGTTTCCGAAAGGCGCAACTTCAGCTCCAAAAGCTGGAGCTCCAAGCCCACCATTTTCCGAAGCGACTTATTGTTAGCGAGCGGGGTCAACTGGTTCTTGCGTTCCCTGTAAATAGCCTCGAAGTCCAGAGACTCTGAAGTGGGGTTCTGGATTTTCAAAACAGAGATTTGCTGCTTGGTGGTTTTCTCGCCAATTTTGTAGTACGACTCCAATAGCTTTTTGTCAGATGAGGCAATATTGAATTCCCAGAAATTGCCCATCACGTCAGCACTGATGAAGAGGTTTTCCCGCAAAAACGGCCGGATGTCATTGTCTTCGGCTAACTCTTTTGCAATTTCCGTGGTCGACTCGTTTTGGTTCAAGATTTTCAAAAGCGACACCACCGAAGAATTGTCTTTGAGGTGGAGCAACAAGAGCTTACACAAGTCGTAGTCGCAGGTTTGGAAACATTTGGTGAGTGCCAATTCGACCTCCTCCATTTTCAAGAGTTGGCTGGCCTTGACGAAACCGGAAGGCTCCAAGTTGACTAGCAACTTGCACAAATCAATTCTGCCTTCTTGGAAGGCCACATCCATGATTTCCGAAACCGAGATGTAGTTTTTCGTGGGCTTCAGGTCGGAGTCCTGGGCCAACATGAGCTTCTTGGAAATGATCTTGAATAAGTCGATATCGGACATATTGAGCTCTTTTCTGATTTTGAAACAGCACCAATGCACGAAAATGGAGCTCTTGCAGTTTTTCAAGCGCAAAAGCTTCACAACCTCAAGTGCCAACGAGTACTGGGACCGTTGCAAGAGCATGGTGATGATTTGGGGCCAGCCAACATCAAGAACTTCGGAAATTGTCAAGAAAAGACCGATTTCTGGCGACCGGAGCTGGTTCAACACCTTCAACGTATTGAGCGCAGTCAAGTACTTGTCAGCATTGAACAGCGCCTGGTAAATCTTGCCAAATGACACAGCTTTCAAGATTTTCTTTTGAAGCAAAGGCGAGAATTCTTCGAGGGCTGCATCCAAACAACCCTGAATGGCCGCATCCAACGCATCGTCGGCCTTAAGAAGCGAGATGTTGGAGTCGGCCTTGGATGCGTGCAGAGCCAACTTATCCACACATTCAAGGAGGATTAATGACGGATGAGTCGAACCCACGGAAAACAAATTGACCGTGGGAGTCGGAACGCGGCTGAGAAATTCGACTTTGTCCTGGGTGATGATTTTCAAGCCATCTTTTTGCGGCTTTATGATTGGAATCGTGAACGACAGGCTCGGGTCGCGGCCAATCTTGTCGAAATCGAAGTCGTCCTCGTCGATGATGTCGTAAAAAAACGATACCGACTTCTGGCCCGGGCCAATGAGCTTGATTTCGTCTCTGAGCGACAAAATGATGGCGTCGTCGCCCGCCCACTCCATCATGTACGGTAAACTAGACTCATTGGAGGTATCGTACTCCAAAAGAATGCGGTTGAAGTCTTTGGTGATGACAAAAATCCTGAACAGCTGCGGATTCAAAAGGGCAAGGAAATTTCCGTTGGATGACGCGGCCATGAGCGAAAATGGGCCCTCGGTGAGTCCCTCGTCGTTGAATTCGACAGTGCCTGATGCAGTATCCACCACCACAGTGTAAACCGTTTTCTCGTAGCTCAAAACGCACTTTAGCGACTCTTGAACGGACAAGAGGGTCAAAGAGTGAACTTGCAGCGAAAAAGACGGGAATTTGGCCCTGTAGGTAGTGAATGTTTGGAGATCTGTGAACGAGAGCCGGTCCACAAAGCGTAGCACCAAGAAGTTGCCCCAGATCTCGGTCTGGAGCACGTTGCTGGGCTCCTCTGTCTCATTCGTTTCCAAATTGGTGATGAGGCGGCCATTGTCGGGCTCTTGGTCCGTCTCACCAGACTGTAGCAGCTCCACCTCGGATGTATAGGAGTATTCGTCAAATGTGCCGTGAAAGTCCGTGTAGAGCCGGAACTTACCGCTGGAAAGCACCACACACAAAAGCTCCTGGTAGAAGCAAAACGACACAATGTGATCGTGCGGCGTCGAGTTGTACACAAGCGACCAGAGCCGCTGTCCACTGACAGAGTACACCTCTATAACGTTTGGGTGTGGTACCGACTTGGACGCAAGCGCCACGAGCGTGGTTTGCGGCGAAACTGCAACATGGAAGTTGGAGTAGAGCGGCTCGACGCTCCACGGGAGCGAGTCATAGCACGTGCGGATGGAGTAGAAGACGTCGTGGAGCTTCTGCCACGAGAGACTGGGATTTGGGGGCATTGCTGGGTGAAATGGAAGGTTCTGGATATGAGAATTGTACCGTTGTGTTCTTCTTGTCAAGGCCTATCGAATGGTATTGGTTTCAGGCAGCTGCCGACCAGCAATTGTGAGATGCTTTTGATATTAAGGTGGTTGGTGTAGTTGTAGTGGAAGTCGCGCACCTACACCATCAACTGCCTCACTCTATCTCCACTGCCGGATACATTTCACAGATTCTCGACTCTTTTGATCGTGATAATCTTGAATTTTGATACTTTGATCATTCCTGGTCCTGAGTCCGCTTATTCCCGACATTTATGGACCCCGTTTACGTGACGTTGGTCTCTGCAGACAACCACCGGTTCGTGGTGCTCAAAGAGGTGGCGCTGGTGTCGCCAGTGCTACGGAGTTCCGAGGAATTCGAGGAGGGCCAGACGGGAGTCATCAACTTGGACATGGACGGCGAGATTTTGGAGGTGGTGGTTGAGTATCTTCATTACTTCTACAAGTACAAGGAACAGGAGAATACAGACGTGGTGCCGGAATTCAAGATCCCGACCCACTTGGCCCTTGAGCTTTTGGTGAAGGCAGACTTCTTGGATATTTAGGGAGGAAAAATATTGAGTCAACTTACTCATAGTGTGGCTCTAGTGTGACTACAGTGATTATAATCACAATAGTGACTTGGGTGGCAATACTATTCACGTTCACGAAGAATATCAGATACACGAGTTGAAGCAAAGACTCGGGAGAATCTCTTCCTTAGTCTTCTCATTTACTGACTCGAGACTCAGCCTTGTCCACCCAGCAAGAATTAGTGTTAAACAGTGGACAATCACCAGAGAGCTTCTTGCTGGATCTACTGGTATTGCCTTGTGTATTATTATAATTTTCAGAATCATTGGAAGCTTCGTATTACATTACGCTTTGATCACTTAAAGCTTCGTATTATATTTCTCTTTGTATTACTCGAATCTTTGTATTATAATAGTCTTCGTATTATTGCAATCTTTAGGTATTATATTAGTACATGCTTTAACAGAAGATGTTCCACCATCTGATGTAGAATGGCTTGGCGGCCATGATGGCTCTCTCTTCGGCAAGCTCTTGCTTCAAGAGGTCGAGATCGAGCTCTCTTCTACCGGTGTCAATGTCGATGTCCTTGGCTCTGATGAACAACTTCCAGTTCTTCTTCCAGATCTTGTGGAAGAAGTAGAAGAAGAGAATGACTGGGAGGGAAAGGTAGACCTGGAAGAAGTCGTAGGCGCTTGGGGAACCGCCAAGTGGGAACAAGGCAATCCAGAATTGGGCGATGAGAATCAAGATAATCAAGATGACACCGAACCAAGAGCCGATCAAACCAGCTTGAGAAGTGAACACAAGCTCAGAGGTGTCTCTGCCTTGGTATCTGAGGGCAGTTCTGAATCTGATGTGGCACATACAGATAGAACCCCAGGTGAACAACGAGGACAAACCGGACAAGGCCAACAACCAGTCGAAAGCAACATCCTGCTTGCCGGAGGCCGACACGAAACAGATGAGACCGAAAATGGACTGCACGATGATACCGAACAATGGTCTACCCTTCTTGTCAATGTAGTTGAAGATCTTTGGGGCCTGGCCGGCAGCAGCCAAGGCAGCCAAGGTTCTGGAGGAGCCGAAGACGGAAGAGTTACCGACAGACAAGACGGCGATCATAATGACGACGTTCATGACAGATGGCAAACCGCTGATACCGGCGTTTCTGATGGCAATGACGAAAGGCGAGTAACGAGCAGTACCGTCAGACATCTCGAGCTGTGGGTCGTTGTAAGGAACGAGCAAACCGACAAGAATCAAGGACACGACGTAGAACAAGGTGATTCTCCAGAACACCTGCTTGATGGCCTTGGGCATGGACTTTCTTGGGTTGGCAGACTCGGCAGCAGCCAAACCGACCAACTCAGTACCGGCAAAGGCAAAAGCAGCTGTCACGAACACGGAACAAAGACCCTTGAAGCCGTTGTTGAACGCACCGGGGTTGTGCCAGTAACGGCCACCGATGTAACCACCCTTTGGACCACCACCACAGACCAAAATGATACCCAAGATGATGAAACCAATCACGGCAATGACCTTGATGGTGGAGAACACAAACTCGGCCTCACCGTAACCCTTGACACCGAAGAAGTTGATGACAATGATAAGCACGTAGAAGGCAACACAGTAGGCAGCTGGATTCGTCTTTTCGTCCCAGTATTGCACGGTGATAGCAGCAGCGACCAATTCCAAAGGCAACACGACCAACCACTGCATAGCGTAGTTCCAGGCCATGGCGAAACCCCAGGATGGGTCGATGAATCTGGTGTTGTAGGTGACGAAAGCACCGGAAACTGGGAAAGTGATAGCCAACTCACCCAAAGCGTGGACGGTTGCGAAAATCATAGCACCGATCAAACAGTAGGCGATCAACACGGAGGCGGGACCACCATTCTTCAACACACCACCGGAACCGATGAACAAACCGGTACCGATAGAACCACCAATGGCAATCATCTGCAAGTGTCTACCCTTCAAGGATCTGGACAAAGGCGAGTTTGCGGTGATGATGGCGGCCTTCTCGACCTCCGACAAGTTTGGGTCCAAGCCCAACTCGGCCTCGTCGAATCTACGGAAACCGTCGACAAAGGACTCCCACTTGCCCATCTTGGGCTTCTGGTCCTGAGCATCGAAGCCATCGACGTAAACGCCGCCGTTTTTCTCGGTGGAGGCCTGCTCCCGCGAGGTAATGTAGTTCAATTCTTTCTCGGGCATGGTGAAAGGCGAGGAAACTGTGGGGGGTTGGCTGGTGGGGCGGGAGGTGTTTTTATACTAGGGAATGGTTGCAACGGGAGTGTATGGAGGCGATAACGCACGGAGTAGCATGTTATCAGTAGATAGGTGAAAATCGCCGCGCCTGCGTACAACGGCTGACTGTGGAGATATGCCTGGTGGGCGGGGGTGCCGTGTTAGGAAGCTCGGTGGTTGAAGTCCGGCCAAAAGAGATACACCAACAGAATGACGTGATGTTTTTCTTTTATCAGAGTAAAAATTTATTTCGTTTTCTACAGTTGGTTCTAGGTTTGTGTGCTGGTATCATGCGCTTTTACTCGTGCGATAAGCTTAGCGAAAAGCCAAGGAACGGCTTCTGCGAAGAAAGCCAATACATCCGAGGCCAAGTCCGGCGAAACTCAAAAAAAAGATCCAGAAAAAACGACCGAAAAACGCCGAAAACCAACGCATTCTTCGAAAAAACAGGTCGTACGTTGCGGGTGGCTTGCCGACGTCATGCACTGCGACGCACCCTGGAGCAACTGATAAGCCTCCCTAACGGCGTTAACCAGTCGCCGATAGCAGCGAACGAGATTGGTCAGACGACCGCGTCAGGGGCGTTTCAGGCGTGGTTCTGTAACGGGCGCCAGGCAGGCGATTTGGCGAAATCTGTTCTCTGTGCCTAAACGGGTAATGGCGTTAGCGTGCACGAGCGTTTTAAGGGCCCCAGCGTCGCTTTTGGTCTGCGACTTAAGCTTTTGGAACACGGCATTTGACCTGCGCCCGCAGCCTCTCCACAGTTAGCGACGGACCACTTAGATAGTGGGGATTATGAGCTTTTGAGCCATCTGATATGAAATTCGGTGAAAATTTTTCAAAAAATTGACACTTATCTGATTTGCTCCCAGCGGAAGCCCGCCGATAGCATTTCCGCGTGCCCAGCTTTTTCGCCGTTTTCTTGACTCCGTCACTATCAGTCGGATCAATTTTCGTCTTCTCGGAACCAAACAAAAATCCGAGTTGATTGATACGAGGTCTCACCGTCTTATCGCTTTTGTTCGGAACAACTTTCCTCTCGCCACACCACTTTCCCCTATTTGCCCTTCTTTTCGTATTTCACTCTTTTCACTTCGTATTCAACTACCTAATTTTAACTGTTTCTTCTACATTTCCGTCACCTTCTGTCCTCTGTTTTTCCGTGCATCTGCTGTCGGCAAAATTTTACTTGATTTTCGGGTGAGATCTACTACTCGACATCTTACCTGATATCTATGACTTGACATTTACTTGACAGTTACTAATCAATTGGCGTTCACTACTTGGCAATCACCTGTTTTACCAACTCAAAATTCTCCGACTTCATTATTCAAAAATGTTCTGATGTTTATTTTGATGAAAGTCACCAGTTTAGACGGCGACAGTGTCTCAAAACGGAACCCACCTAAGCCCCAATCTCCGAGCCTCACCTGATCCTTATCATCCTTATCTACGAATTATTTTTTCCAGAATTCTGATCCCAATTCAATCTCTAAAATCACATCCCCCTTCAGGTTTAGTCGTTGTTCCTCGGTTACGTTCCATTGTTTCTGTTGTGTGGTACACTGTTCACACCGATCTACCCACAAATGACCAGCCTTCACAATGCTGCTGAGACTTTTATTTTTTTTTTTTTTTTTTTTTTTTTTTGAAAATCTCCAGTTATCCTATTCTTCTCGAAACTTTTCGTCCTTTAATCTTGTCCTTTTTACCTTGAGCCATTTCTCTCTGGTACCCCAGCTTTGATCCTCAGCTTGTTCTCACTCCTCCACACTTACACCACCTCACCCTCACATCCTAACATCTCGCCACATGACCCAGCTCTTGACACAGCTAAATTCAGAGGTCAGTACGCTAGTATCCGCCGGCGACTCGGCACTTTCTGCTTTGGTGGAAGATACGGATTCCATTCTTGCCGAACTCCGGCTGCTAGAAGCAGAACTCTTGCCGCCAAAGGATCCCGAGGAAACAGACCCTACAACAGATTCAATTGCTCCAGTCATTGATCGATCAAATGATCTGTCAACTGAACCGTCAGATCCTTCAGCTGATAATTCAATGAATCCCTCGAAAGGCTCTCTTCCAGAATCTCTACTACCCCAGGAACTGGTACCACTTTCCGATTCCGATTTAAAGGCTACCCTAGATAAAATCACGCTGGCATGGTACAAAAGCGCCATTGGCCACTTGAAATCATACAATACCCAACTTCTGAGGTTTTCGAAGAACATCGTGACCCTGCCAAAGTTCCACGTTTCCTTAGACGATGCCTACTCATTCCCCTTGCAGCTCAACCCGTTCCCAGTCAAGGAAGTCCCATTCGAAGCGGCTAAGGGCCACGTTACGGAAAACTCAGGGGCACGATTACCCGCCAAGGCACGGGCCCGCCTGGAAAACCGCCGCAACTTGCTCAAAAGCATCGTGCTCCACCTCCTCAAAATCGGACACGGGCTGCTAGTTCACGAGCTCCTCGACGACTTCGAGCTCCACGAGGACATCGACGCCGGTGTGCTTTTGCTGTTTTCCGAGCTCAACGCAATCGTCGACGATGTCAAGAGAAATCACCGGTTGGACAGCGCGTTGGCCTGGCTAGCGTCTAAAAGCTCCCGGGATCCGGCCAAGTACGAGCGGATCCTGTTCAAGTTCCACATGCTTCAGTTCGTGCTTCTTTTGGCTGGCACTCCCAACTCACTGTCGTCATACACTATCGACTCTGCATTGGCCGCGTACCAGTACGCCAAGGGCAACTTCCCGCCGTTTGTCAAGGACTACATCAACGAAATCTCGCCCGTGATCACACTCCTTCTCTTCAAGTCGCTGGGCTTGGAAAACGACTCGGCGCAGCGGCAGCTTCTCCGATCCATGATCCACCAGACGTTCCTGCAGAGCTGCGAGTCGGGCAAGCACAATACCAAGGAGACGCAGTTCGTGGCGGAGATCTTGGCCAACTTCGACCTGATCCACCTGCACCAGCAACTTTTCTACAATTTAGCCAACGAGTTTGTGGCGGAGTTCTGCGCCGACCTCGCGCTTTCCAGTGAGTCCTCGCTCTTCCAGGCGGTGTTGGCCGGTTTTGTCAATCTCCCCAACTTCCACCGCTACAGCTGTGTGCAACAGCGGTTTAGCCGCAAGTCTGTGCTGGACCAGCTGTTCCAGGATCTCCCGTTCCAGCTTCCGGACCGCAACCAGTTCCTCTTCAGCTACCACCCTATTTTCATCTGCCCCGTGTCGAAAGAACAGCTCATGCCGCTTGTGTCTACCGTTAGGGTGTCTGAGGACGAGATCCGCGACCGCAAGCGGAAACTGTTTTTCGTGTCGGCGAACGAGATTTTGCAGCCACCATCGAACCCGGTGGTGGTGTTTGAGCACTGCCGCCACTTGGCGCTTAAGGACAGCGTGAGACACCTCACCAAGGGCGGGGCGGAGGTGTTCAAGTGCCACTACTGCTACAAGAAGCACAAGCTTCTGGAGGTGAGCGATGCATACTTCATCAACCTATAGGAGCGGGCTCCATAGAATGCTGATACATTTTCGAATTTGCTCTTCGCCCTTTTCGCAACTTTTTTTCAAATTTTCCTTTATTCTCTTTCCTCAACCATCACCTTAGTCTCGTGTGCATACTTCTCTTTTGCTCTACATCAGACTGCGCATCGCGAATTTTTTAGACACCATGAAGCTGTCGAAAACCCCCTGTGACTTGCAGCCGCTCATGGCTCAAGACTCGTGTCTTGGGCCGCTGTGGATCCCTGTTTATGAGCAAGACGCCCCCTTTGAGCCCCACCATTTCGAAATCGCCATGTCCCATTTGATCAGGGAGCCGAACATCAACTCCACCGTCATCTTGCGGGCCGATATCATCGAGGAAACAGCGTACTCTGAGAGCGGAGAAGCCCTCGAAACGAAGCGCAACTCGTCAGAGTTGCCCCAATTTCCAGACTCCACCCCAAAGTCGGCCCCAGACTCGAGCTCCGACTCAGGCTCAACCCTTCAGAACCACACACTTTTGCACCGAGACTTGGACGATCTCCGGCTTCGAAAAGTGCCGCTTGACGGATCAAAAGTGGCCCTAGTGCCAGCCAAAACGTTCATCCGCCGCATCATTCCCCGGAATCCCTATAAGGACCATATCATCAACCAGACATGTGCCGTTTTCCGGGGCCAAGGTTCGGTGTTGGTCGTTTACATCCCCCACCTCCAGAACCAAGACGAAGTGCCATTTTACCTCCCGCCAGTACACACGGTGGGCATTTTGTACCACGAGAACAAACTCTCGATCCACTACGTGCCGTTTGAAAACGACCACGAGTTGCGCAATCTCGACGCCTCAGAACGGCCTGTCCGCATCGCTCTCCGGCTCCTCCAGACGCTGTGCAAGCACCTGGTTGGTGTGAAAAGTGGCTACGAAAAGCGGGTGAACCACGACTTGGTTGTGCCCCGGGTTGCGTTCCAGAATCGGTACATTGCATTGAAGAAGAAGTATTCGGGTGAGTTGGTGAGCAACTGGGTGGAGAGCACGGACCCGAAAAAGCATGTTTTCGAGGACTTGGCCGTGGCAGCGTTTCTCATCGAGTTGTGGGGCGCTCGCTTCAAGGACAGAGACTTTGAGTTCAGGGACTTGGGCTGTGGAAACGGGCTTTTGGTGCACATTCTCATCATGGAGGGATTCAAGGGCCAGGGAATTGATGCTCGGGCTCGCAAGAGCTGGAAGACGTACCCGGAAAAGGTGCAAAACTGTCTCTTGGAGCAGATCATCATCCCCAGTGTGTTGCTCAAACCACACCCGGCCATGGCACGTATGGCCCCATACTTAACGGATAACGGCCGGCTTTTCCAGGTTCCGGAGATCCACGGATCCAACCCTTCGACGGTGCCGTTGATGAAGTACTACTCTGCGGCCAATTTGCTCGAACTGTCGATTGTGTGTACCACGGAGCAGTTCCCCGTCAACACCTTCATCATTGGCAACCATCTGGACGAGCTCACGTGCTGGATTCCACTTCTCAATTTCCCATTCATGGTGATTCCGTGCTGCTCGCATGCGCTCAACGGAGCCAAAAGACGGTACAACCCTAGAAAGGTGGAAACGGAACAAACGAAAACGGAAAAGACGAACTCAAAGGAAAACGTCAAACCAGCATCGAAGAAAGGTGGACCTGACAAGCCGAACGTGTCCATGTACGGCGCGTTGGTGGACCATGTGGAGGATTTGGCGTTGTCTATGGGCTGGAAGGCAGAACGTGAAGTTTTGCGGATCCCCAGCACGAGAAACGCCGCAGTCATTGGCATGCTGAAGGAAATGCCTTTTGATACGGAGAGCAAGGAGACCACGGAGATCCGGGTGTTGGACATTTTGGCTGCTGAGGGCGGAGCCGAGGGCTGGGTGGAGAACCTGTTGGACCTCATGAGAAAGAGCCCCAAGAACCACTAATTGCATAGATAATAGAATCGATTTAAGACTTTTCTAAAATCAGAAACTAAAATGTGCCTTTCCTTTTTTTTTTCTGGCCGATATTGTCAGTGCTTCTTGCGGTAATACGAGATACCTTTCAGATCTATAGAGAAGTACCATTTCCAGATCAATTCCTGAGAGCAGGCCCCTCTCTAAAATCCAGATATGACAGCTTAACACACAATCAACTCATTTGATACCTTTTTACTTTTTTTTTGTGCCATACGTATCCTCTTTTGCTTCCTTTTTTTTTCCTCTCTTCCATTCACACCACCATGTATTCCTGTCAATAAACTCACAATTGGACCCCCACACAATCTGCAAAAAACAAAACGTCCACCAAAAATCGAAAACGCCTTGTTTCAGACTCAGATCATGCAAATGGAACCGCAGCAGCCCCCAAAACATAATATATAAACCCCCAGCCGCCCCGCTTCTTTTGCACTTATTAGCAGCCGTTCCCCGTGGCGGCCAACCCACCGCGTGCCGCGATACATCCGCAAGAACCACCCGCGAACAGCCACCACTCATGTCCGGCTCGTCGTCCCAGTATGTCTAACGAATGCAGTGAAATTAAGTCGACAAAAGCGATATTGTCTTTTTGAAAAGATATGTCGTCGTCTTCCTATCGAAGCCCATCCATTCATCTCTTACTAACGCCAGGTTCCAACAGCTTGAAAAGCTCGGGGAAGGCACCTATGCCACCGTGTACAAGGGAAGAAACCGGGCCACCGGCGCATTGGTGGCCTTGAAGGAAATCAACTTGGATCCCGAGGAAGGCACGCCGTCCACGGCCATCCGGGAGATCTCGCTCATGAAGGAGTTGAACTACGAGAACATCGTCACGCTCTACGACGTCATCCACACGGAGAACAAGTTGACGTTGGTGTTTGAGTTCATGGACAAGGACTTGAAGAAGTACATGGAGACGCACGGAAACAACGGTGCGCTCGACTTGAAGGTGGTCAAGCTGTTCATGTTCCAGCTCCTCAAAGGTATCATGTTCTGCCACGACAACCTGGTGTTGCACCGGGACTTGAAGCCGCAGAACTTGTTGATCAACAACAAGGGCGAGTTGAAGATTGGTGATTTCGGGCTTGCGCGGGCGTCGGGCATTCCGTTCAACACCTTCTCCAACGAGGTGGTCACCTTGTGGTACCGTGCGCCTGACGTGCTTTTGGGCTCTCGCTCCTACACCACGTCCATCGACATCTGGTCCGCCGGGTGCATTTTCGCCGAAATGTGCACGGGCAAGCCGTTGTTCCCCGGCACGGCCAACGAGGACCAGTTGAACAAGATTTTCCGGTTGATGGGCACGCCCAACGAGAGAACGTGGCCCGGCGTGTCGCAGTTCCCCAACTACAAAACCAACTGGCAGATCTACGTGCCTCAGGACTTGCGCCTGTTGATCCCCAACTTGGACTCCATGGGGTTGAACTTGTTGACCAGCTTGTTGCAGATGCGGCCCGAGGCCCGGATCACGGCCAGACAGGCCTTGCAGCACCCGTGGTTCCACGAGGTCGGCAACCCCAACCCGTTGATGCAAACGTTGGCCGATCCCTACCACGCATAAAGATTACAATTAGGATGAGAGATGGATTCTTTTGTCGTGTATATGCAATTGATAAGATGCTAAGTGAAAATGCCCAAGTTCATGGTGCCGCCAAGCTGCACTACATGGTCCACGAGGTCCGGCATTTGCAATTTTTTGAGATGGGTCCAGATGTGCTCGCTGTTGTCCCGTGGGTGCAATTCGTAGTAGTGCGTGAGAGCGGTAACGACTGAGGCATGCAAATGTTGATGTAATTTTTCAGAAATTTTGGAATTTTTGGACTTTTTGCAAAGTTCAAGCGCCCGGAGAAGCGCCAACACGTCCTCCAAAGAACCAGTTCTTGGAGGTAGAAGCGCAAAGAGTTTGGGTATGGATTTATCCAGAAGTTTGACTCCCGATGCCACCACGGCCTCGATCAACGACGGCACATCGGCAGCGCCCATGCCAAATTGCGCTGAAAGTTCCAAAACAACGTGGAGCTTTTTGCTTGTCATAGGCCGGTACATAGTAGCGGGAACAGGGACACTGTGAACCAAAGGTGTGAATCCTAGAAGCTCGTGCTTATCTCGGAATCCCACACAAGAGTTTTCTGCATCCTGTAAAAGCTCCTGGTGGTCGGTTTCCGCCTCAGTTTCGAGCATGGAGCTAAATCGCTTCAAAATCATATATCTCCACTCCAAATACCGCTGTTTGAACTTATGCTGGGTGCTAACCAGCAGTTTGTCCACCACGACATTGGGATCAAACCTTTTCTTCACAAACTTCACAGTTTTCCGGTCAACAAACGGATACTGGAAGGCGGCTAAGTCGACGGCAGCGCTGGTTTTGGCGACTTCCACAGGAAAATGAACTAGCGACTGCAAAACAGGTGTATCGGTCAATGAACTGGGAAGCGAGCGGGCAATTTCTTCAAATTTTTCGGGCCAGCCCGTTTTGAGGCCCTGATTCAAGTCCACCAAGTGATTTGTTTTGACCATGCGCTCCACAAGCCACATGTTATCGGATCCTTTAAGGAGCCGGTTGAGATGTTTACATGTGAGGTGTAATTGGTTTGAACCGGGGCCGGCAAAACAAAAGATGCGACAAAGCACTTCTGGCGGAAAGTCTTCAATTGACTGGGGCTGAAATGTGGGGATCGGGGTGGAACCGGCTGGAATCGGTTGTGATGACGGTGATGTGGTTGACGTTTGGTGCTCAAATTGAGTATTCTTCAGCTTTTGGGATGCGGAAAACGGGCGCTGGGATGGCATCGGCAGCCCGCCTGGAACAGCCACAACACGGCAGACAGCGTGGCGCCGGCGCCGCTTAAAACCGTGGCCCACAGAGACAAAGCCCATGGAGATGAGATGAGGAGGTACTGCATGTAGGATCACAGACATCAACTGGAGTACGTCACGGGACAACGGAAGACAAACTAGCCATAGGTATTTAACTCTGATGTATTATTATTCTCATTCATTACTGGGATTAAGAAGAAAAGATTGGACAAACTAAGTTGAGCTTTTTTTCCTACACACGATAAATAATTCTTTTCATTTAAGTTAAGTGACCTTACAACTTTCCAGCGGCCTTCTCCTTGAACTGATCCTCGGTGACACCAGCACCCATGGCCGCAGTCGAAGTAACACCTCCAGACACCATACGCAACAAGGAGTCGATGTACTCGGCACCAGACCATTTCTGGTGCTTGACAACCTCCACACCCAAGTCGATCTCGGGCTTTTGCACTTGCAGGCCGTAAGCTCTCATGCCGATCTCGGCGTAGTTCTTGGCGAACGAGTCCACGGCCAAGGCGGTGGTGTGCAAACCGGCCAACGTGATGAATTGCCAGACGTAGCCCAACTTGGCCAAACGCTGGATGTAGGTCTCCTGGTCCTCAGCGCTCATGGCGGTGTTCCAGTTGAACGAGGGCGACAAGTTGTAAGCCAACCACTGGTCGGGCCAGCGGGCCTTGACACCGTCGGCGAACTCCTTGGCCTGGGCGTAGTCGGGCAATGCAGACTCCATCCAGATCAAGTCTGCGTATGGGGCGTAGGCACGGCCTCTCATCACGGCACACTGGGTGCCGCCCAAGTAGCGGTAGTAGCCCTCACGGGTTCTGGAGGCGTCCCAGTTGAAGTACACGTCCTTGCCCAAGATCTCGCGGGCCAACTTGCGGGCCTCCTTGTTGGAGGTCTCGCTGAGTGGGTTGACCTTGTCGGTGAACTTGCGAATGGCACCCTCCTTGTCGCTGATGGAGGAGGCCTTGATCTCGTCGATGACAGCGTCGGAGAACAACTTGACGCCGGCGGTCTTGTTCCACTCGACCTCGATGTTGGCGAGCTTCTCGCCGTAGATGCCGCTGGCCTCAGCCTCGGCCATCAAGGAGGCCAACTCGGGCGACTTGGGGTTGGTCGAGCCGGCAATGAAGTAGTGGTCTCTGTGGTCGATGGTGGAGGTGATCAAGGTGGCGGCCTCGGAGTCGGTTCTGGCCACGGCCAACAACTCGGAGCCGCAGATGTCGGCCGAGGCACGAATGGCCACCAAACGGTTGATGTGCTCCTGGACGGGGACCAACACCTTACCACCCATGTGACCACACTTCTTGGTACCAGGAGCCTGGTCCTCAATGTGAATACCGGCAGCACCACGCTCGATGAACAACTTGGTCAACTTGATGATGGCGGTCAAACCACCGTGACCGGTGTCACCGTCGGCGATGATAGGGCGCAAGTAGTCGATGTAAGGGGTCTTGGCACGCTGCTCCTTGGTCATTTCCAAACGCTCAGCACGCTGCTTTCTGTCGTGGAACAATTGAGCGAACCACAAGTGCTCAACCTTGTTGGGCACAGTGTCGTAAGGGTAGTCGGCCAAGTCGGGCGAAGGCTCGTTGGAGGTGGAGGCCGTGGAGGAACATTGCCATCCGGAAACGTAGATGGTGTCCACGTACTTGGCCATCTGAGACACCTGGACAGGGTCCAAGGCGCCGAAGGTGAAAGAGGCGCTCTTTTGCTTGTCGTGCTCTTGCAACACCTTGTACAACTTCTTGGCTTGGTCCAGCGAAGGGTAGTTGATTTTGAGGGTGCCTCTCTTGGAAGCAATGTCCTCTGGAGTGTAGATTCTCTTGGTCTTGGCCCAGCGGGGCTCGGACCACCACTGCTTGAGCTCGGTGAGTTGGTCCTGGTAGAACTTGTCTTCTTCGTCGACGTTGATCTTTGTGTAAGGCATTTTTGTTGGTGGTGAATTGTGGGGGGAGCGGTGTATTTATACCCGAATGGGGTGCTACCCCAGACTCATGCTCCGTTGACCCACCCTCGGATGTGCGGACAGCCGCAAATGTCACCGAGCACCGAGCCCGAGATCTCGGGGCAAGGAAAGGGACTATGATATTTTACACGAATGAAAGCTACGTTTCATACAAATTTCGAGGCACTTTTCTCGCCGACAGAGTAGTTGCCGGCGGCCAGCCAAATGTCACAGTCCGGGGAATCTGGGGTAAACCCGCAATTTTTCGTAGCTCGTGGCCTGCACACAGCACCCCGGTGTTGAAGCACCGACCGCCCCGGCGCTTCCTTTGGTCCGAACATAGGCAGACGACTCTTCGTGAGTCACTGGATGTCTTACTCCGAAGACAACTCCGAGATCTCGGGCACGTGAATCTTGCTTTTAACGCCGGAGGCACGGGGGCACCGGGTCCGAGTGGGGCGGTGGGGTATGAGTTTCGGATTAACTTGGCAACGTTAGTTTTTCGTAATTCTGAGCAAACGATGCCTTTAGCAAGTTTAATCTCACCTTGACGGCTCGGATGTTACGGGCTGTGCAGAGTGCGAACCGACACCTGGCAGTGGTTGATGAGCCCCAATGGCCCGCTAACAACCCATGAGCATTGGAACACACACGAAACAGGAACATTAACGAGACACACGAAACACTAACGAAACCGTAACACCGTGAACACAACGAAACATTCACGAAAATTCACGAAACATACGCATGAACCACTGATCCCCTCGCTAATACACCACCACCTCGCTTCGCATCTATACTTCATGCTGCTAAAGTCTCTTCTCCCGAAGGACTATCTCCCCTACCTCGATATCCTCCCGGATTTCCAGTCCGTGCTCAACGGCTGCATCGCTCTAGCGCCACTCTACACATATGGCACCGCCTGCTGGAGCATCTACCAGAAGAAGACATCCGCTGGGTTCAGCATCGACATTTGCGCCACGATGCTCATGCTGTCGATTCTCCGGATCTTCTACTATGCGGTTTCGCCGTACGAGATCTCGCTTCTCCGCCAGGCGGTGGTGATGGTGGCGGTTCAGTGCTTGCTTCTAAGGACGTCGCTTCGGTTTCGGCCCGCCAAGGAAACGGAGTCAGAGCCGTTTGAGCCGCTGTACCCGGAACACGCGCCGGCGCCAGAGCTGTTTCAGCCCGTGCCCGTTTCACTGTTCGCCGAGCCCTTCCAGCTCTCCCTCGTTACGATTCTGAGCGGCGTTTCAGACTATGCGGTTGCCGGGTTTTGGGCCTTCGTGCGGTTCTTCGACGTGCACCACGAGCGGCCGTTCCACTTTTGGCAATGGGCCGAGGAATCCTACTACTGGAAGTTTCTTCAGTACTTCACCCTCGTCGCCGCCGCTTTGACGGCACTCTTCCGGAACTCGGCCAAGTACGCCGCCTTTCTCGGCATCCTGGGCCTATTCATCGAGGCGCTTCTCCCGCTCCCGCAGATCCTCATGTTGAATAGGTTGCAGAGCGTGGAAAACTTCAAGGTCATTTTGTTGGTGCTGTGGCTCGGAGGCGACTGTATGAAGTTGTCCTACTTGATTTACGGCACCGACGACGTGCTGGCGATCTTTGTCGCTGCAGCGTTGTTCCAAATGTCGCTTGACTTGGTCATTTTGGGCCAGTACTTGACCATGCCGAAAAAGGTCGAGCGAGACATTGAGATGGTGTAACCATCGTTATAGATCATCAGTACTCATAGCAGTCGTCATAACTCATACTCGTCATGATACAGAACGAGACATCTTTCATTACCAAATCATTCATAGCAGTCCTTCATTAACGATGATTGACTGCTCATCTTATAATACAAACTACATTGCTGATTTCTCCATTATCTCATAAATTCTATCTAGACTCTATCCTTTGTCTATTTACAAATGCACATACTCCACGTTCTTCTTGGCCTCGTTGATGAGTTCCACGGCCTCCTTGCCGCTGAACCCATGCTTCACCTTGATGTGACGTGACAAAGCATCGCCTCTGGAAAACGTCTTCAGCTTTCCATTGCCGGATCCACCGTGCTCGCGGCCCTCGCAAATCACACAGCGGAACACCTTCTTCTTGGCAGCATGGATCGTCTCCTGGTGTCTGATCAAGTCGTAAGGTCTGCTGAACTGCTTGTTGCAAGGCTTGCCCGTGGCAGGGTTGGTCAAGTCACACTGGTGGTTGGGGTTGAGAGCCGAGATCTCGGCGGCCGTCTTGTGGTCCTCCTCAGTAAGACGCATCTTGCCGTAGTGCGAATGGTCGTCCAGGGCAGGCGTCTCATAGTCGGATCTCTCAAACGAGCCCTGGCTGTCGAACAGCTGGGTCCTGCTGAACTGATTCAACAGTTCTCTGTCGAACTGGCTGTCGAACAGCTGCGTGGAGTAGGGGGTTGCGTCGAAGGATGTTCTCTCCAACAGGGCTCTGTCGAACAGGGCTCTGTCGTTTTCCTCGTACATCATGTCGTCGAGAGGCGTTTCAACTTTGTAGAGCTCCGGGCTCTTGGCGCCCTCGGACATATCCAAGTTCTGGGCTCTGTCGGGGAGATCGGCAAAGCTCATGGTGAAGTCGTTCATTTCTTCGTCGTCCTCGTCCTGGAAGTAGTTGTCGTCGTCCGAGTCGTCACTCAAGTCCTCGGCGTCCTCAAACTCTCCAAGGTTCATGTACTCGTTCTCAGGGGCAGGAGCCATGTAGTCAAGGTCACCGTTCATGATGAACATCGAGCTGTCCAAATTCTCCTCCTCTGGGCTAAAGTAGTTTTTGCTGCTCATCATCTGCGAGGGGAGAATGTCGGTGTTGAACAAGTAGTAGTCGTCATCCTTGGATGGATGAGAACCTTGCTGGTCATCAAGGGTAGTGATGCGGCTGCGGGGAGCGGGGCGGACATTAGCCCAGTTTTGCTGGGTGTTCTGTAGGTTGCTCTGCTGTAGGTTGCCGCTGAGAGACTCGGGATGTGCGTAAATGTTGAAAGGGTTAATGGTCTGTGCAGAAGTATCGTTTTGCTCCGAACCGTACGTTTCGAACGTGTCGGAAAAGAGACTGGGCACAGGGTTGAGAGCCAGATTCAGTCCGTTAGCCTTGCTGTAGTGGTCCACGAACGAGTCGGGGATATTGAGCAAGTTAGACAAGGCGTTTGTGTTAGCGGCCATGAACGGCAGCTGTGGTGGAACTCCGCCGAAGCTGGAGGTGTTAGAGCCGCCACGGCTGTAGATGTCCTCATCCATGTCGGTAGTGGTGCGCTGCAAAGGTAGAACTGCCAAGGAGGTCATTTCTGGAATGTTGTCGGAGCCGGTTTGGTGTTGAGAAGACAACGGGCGGGTGGGGCCGGATTTGGGGCTGAGACTTTCCTGAGACGCAGCCGAAACTCGACTTCCGGGGTATACGGTGGCGCTGGAGCGGTTGATTGCTTGAGCTTCAGGGGATCTGAGCGGGTAGGAGCTCAAATCGGTGGCGGTGGCGGGTGGCAAAAGTTGTGGCGGGAACTTTGCCTTGCGATGCGGTGTTTTTGTCTTTTGCAAATGTATAAGTATTAGGGGGTTGAACGCTAGGGATTTTCTAGCGACGAGCGAATTCTTTTAGGAAAGATGTGTGGTAGAAGTGGGATCGATTTGTATTTATAGGTGCGGATTAGTAATTGTCTGGAAGTGCATGTGCGCCAAAGCAATGCAGAGATAGGCAGAAAAGAAACAAAAAAACAAGAGAGGATGATTGAGAAAAAAGGGAAAAAAGGGATCTTGAGAAAAAAAAAAAGAGAATTGATAATCATAACTGGATAGGTCAAAAAATCCGAACTATTTTGTATTTTATCAATTGATCTCAGATCTGGTCTATCGTCTAAAGCCGCGCGGGATTCCAGTGGATCCGACTTTAGGCCGAGTTGAAGCGTCACTGGTGACCGCAGCGCGATGCGGACCCAACACCCAATTGGGACGGGTCCGCGCGTGACGTATGCACGATTTACTTCCAGAAGGTTCTGTGAGTCAACGGTCTATTCGAAAACCGTGCAAATATGGGAATTAGGGAAGATGGGTCATGCTTGAATTTTCGGAAATGCTCCCGATTTGGAAATCTGATTAGTTGCAAGATCGAGGTTGCAGCAGATCGATGACAGGACGTATACGGAAAGGCCGGGGTAAGACGATAAGCCATGTCAAAGAAGCAATTATCTTGGGAGTTGACAATAAATCAGCCGAGTCGTTCAATTGAAACCGGGTCAATTTTCAATGGTCAGCTTTTGACTGATCAATCTGAATTCGTCAATGCCAACTCTTCGAAATGGTCGAGTCAGAGAAGTGAAGAGCTAGCCAATGATCACATGTTCTGAGATTTCTAGCAACAAAAACCACAACTTTTCAACTTTTTCATCACAAGAATTCGTTCAATGTCTTCTTGTGTTTTCAGCCACGAATGATGTCTATGATGAGGCTAATATCTTGTCTTAGTCAAATCACCGAGGAATGATCGTAAGTTCAATGAAATCAAGCTTTTCAGCGAGAGAACCAAGCTGGCCATCCGGCAATCTCATCATCTTGCAACAACAGGAGCAAAATTGGCTGAACTAGTGGGAGCACCCATATGTCAAATCTCAGTTAAATCGGAACCCACTCACAGTCGAAATGGACTAACTTCACAATCTACCCCTTCTCTTGTCCAGGGGCTTAACTTTCGAGTTCAATTGAGGTTTTGCTCGAGATTTGCTCGAGATTTGGTCAAGATTTCCTCGAGATTTTCTCGACTTGCTCAGGATCTAATGCTTTTGATCGAGTTCCTGCCAATTCCCCTGGATCTATCATTTTATTTCTTGGTCTGGCCCTCAGCTGCCACTTTCTCCATGCCCTTTCTCGCCAACTCCTCATCAAGATAATAGTAGTCCCCCTGTAAGTTTCCCTCCTCGTCAAGTTCAAACACCAACGGTACACCCGTTGGAGCGTTAATTTTGCTGATATCCTGGTCGCTGACCTTGCAGAAATGCTTGATGAGACTCCGCACCACGGACCCGTGTGTCACCACCAAAACCGTTTTCCCATTGCCGAACATTTGCTTCTGCACAATCTCGTCCATGACAAATGGCACCATGCGGTCCATGACCATGGCCAAGGACTCGCCCCTCGGAACTTCGCCCGGCAGGAGCGAGTCGTAGCGTTCGTCAATGGTATCGTCGCCCTCGGCCAACGGCGGCACCGCCCGGAAGTCCCGCCGGAAGTAGTTGTACCGCTCACTTCCGTACTCCGTATACACCTGGTGCTTGTCCCGGCCCTGGAACGCGCCGTAGTGGCGTTCGTTGAGGCGCCACGTTTTGTGGTGCGGGATCCACATCCGGCCCGCCCGTTCGAGCATCAAGTGGCCGGTTTTGATCGACCGCTGGAGCAAAGAGGTGTACATCACCGAGGGCACGATATCGTGCTTAGCCAAGAGATCGCCGGCGTGCTGGGCCTCGAGCTCGCCCTTTTCCGAAAGCGGAATGTCGATCCAGCCGCCGAAGCGGTTTTCGTGGTTCCATTGAGACTCGCCGTGGCGGAGAACAATGAGCTTCATGGTGGCGGTAGAAAGGCCTCCGATGGTTGATATCACACGTGCGCGATCACGTGAGAAGATGGAACAGCCGATGCGATCTACATCTATTGGCAAGAACACTAAGTCGAGAAATAAAAGGGGTAAAGAAAAAGTGATTTAGCTGAACAATTTGGAACGGATGAAATTCCATGACACAACTCAATGATTGTTTTCAATACTTGTTCTTTAAGTGGTCAGTGTCTCAGTCTCATGGTTTCAGTCTCATGACTCATTTTCATGACCTCAACGTAATAACCTCAGTCTCAATCTCTTTCCAAGATCCAACTAGCTTGAAACTCGCTCATCAACTTAATCGAAATAACCACAAAATTTCCGATATTCTACGATTTACGGGCCGCACGCTCAAAACGGAGCGAGGATTGCAACTTCGAGAGATAAGCACCTGCACACAGGCGCCTGCTCATGTTGCAGCGCAAATGCAACATGGCACCGGGCCGTTGCAACCTTCAGCGATGACATTAAGTACCAGGGTCCGCCCGGTCAATTGTAGATCGTGAAACCGGCCCGAAACTTGATACCCTGAACCTCTGACCCTTTGAAACAATCTTGACACATTTCTGTCTCGTTCTTGATACCCTTTTTCATTTTATACCCTTTCATCTTTACCTTGTCGCAATGTCGCTCACCATCGCGATCCCCACCATCAACGTGCCCATCCGGATTGTCCACAGCCCCGACATGCCAGCACCCTCGAAAATCCTGGAACGGCCATTTACTTGGGCTGAAACGAAGGAAATCGTGGCCGCCAACGACTTGGAGTGTTTTGCCCGTTCGCTGGCCGCCACGGAAAAATACCTCCAGTTCAAAAAAGACCTTCGTTTGCACAAATCCACCGTGTTCAAGCATTTGGTGGTCAACACCTTGCAGTGGGCAACGGCGCAGGACGTGGAGGGGCTCGAGGACAAGGAAATCACCGTTGTGGAAAGTGGCAAGCCGCTTTTCGCCGAGAAATCCGACTTGAAAATCGTCAGAAACGACTTCCCCTACTATTTCGAAGACGACGTGGTGCATCTCTGTGTGTGGAC
Source organism: Metschnikowia lopburiensis (nom. inval.) (assembly GCA_030563105.1). NCBI lineage: Eukaryota > Fungi > Ascomycota > Pichiomycetes > Serinales > Metschnikowiaceae > Metschnikowia > Metschnikowia lopburiensis (nom. inval.). Next base: position 247,897 of record JAKUBC010000016.1, read on the forward strand.
GAAAAAACGGATTGTGCTGGACCCCAACAGCATAATTGGCGACATGTCGGCGGAGACCAAGCAGCTTATAGAGCAGTACGTGTGCAAGACGTTTGTGGACTCTTTGGGTTTGCCCCGGGAGAATTTGCTCTGGTTCCGCAACTGGGAGGCGTTGCAGAGTGTCAAGGAAATCAGCCATGTCCATATCTTGGTGAAGGGCTTGAGCCAGGAGAAGTTGGAGTCGGTGTTGGGCGGACCGGGTGTCCCATTAGAAGATAGAGAATAGAGAATGAATAAAGGAGAAACGGGAGGAACACGAAGCAAATAGAAGCGATTTTGGAAGTTCTCAATCTCTTTTCATTGATTTTGGATTGGTAGTGGAAGGAACTGTCGAGAATCTGGGTTGAACTGGAGAATGGGATGAACCTCGATACAATACGAGCATTGGGAATGGGATGGAACGCCTTCAAGATTACGATTGTTTATGAAATTGCTAGATACGTTTTAAGCTATTTCATTGAATTTTTGTTCTCAACTCTTTTCAACTTTTGCATTGTCATGACACCGTCTCTATACACTTATACTAATGAGTCTGTAGTATCACTTTCTCGAGAAAACAACGACAGACAACGAGCTCATCCCATAAAGAGATGAAATAGAGCTGAATGAGTCTTTCCCTTTTCTATACTCGGAGAATTGCAGTCCAGTGAAGATTGCAACTACTGTGAGCTACTGTTCCAGAGTCGCCTGAATGAACCATCACAGCTCCTTCTGAAAACTCATAATATCTTTAATTTTTTTTGCTTATGAAACTTTCATGCTCTTGGTGAATAAAGAGAATCTTTAAATCCTTAAATGATCACCTCTCTTGGTGTAGTTTAGTTATATATGGTGAGTATCGCTGCAGCCTCACGAAAACCATACCAGAGTAGAATTGAAATAGTAAAAGCTGTAAATAAAGAAACTGAACCGGTCAAAGATTGGTTTGAAACTAGTGAAACCCACCATTGACCAGTGATTCGTCAGAAAGTGACCGAACCGGGTTGATCGGAGGTTTTGCAGAACACACCTACTAAAAGACAAAGATTGCTACTTGTAACGAAGCAATTCCATTCTAATCCTCGAGATCCAATCGAGACCGAAAGACCTCGTTGCTTTCACAGATTCCCTTTCGATTTACATATGCTACAGCTCATTCCTCATAAACGTAAATTAATATACATAACCCAGACCAGCTTAACCACCGAAACCATACAAGGTTCTACCTTGTCTCTTCAATGCGTAAACGACATCGAGAGAAGTGACGGTCTTTCTCTTGGCGTGCTCGGTGTAAGTGACAGCGTCTCTGATGACGTTCTCCAAGAACGACTTCAAGACACCTCTGACTTCCTCGTAGATCAAGGCAGAGATACGCTTGACACCACCTCTTCTGGCCAATCTTCTGATAGCTGGCTTAGTGATACCTTGGATGTTGTCTCTCAAGATCTTTCTGTGACGCTTAGCGCCACCCTTTCCAAGACCTTTTCCTCCTTTTCCTCTACCGGACATGATAATATATTTGTTAGTTACTAATAAAAAAAAACGGGGGTGCGGGGATTTATATACGGTGGCAAGTTGGGCCAGGGGCTGCCGCAGGGTGCACGGGTGCGACCCGGAATCCGTCTAGGCCCAATTTTGCGGGTGGTGTAACGCTTGTCATGGCGTTGCGAAAAGCGAACAAAATGTTCGCCCCGGAGCGAAAAGCGCTTAACTATGGCGGTTCGCGAAGAAAAAGTCTCTTGTTCGCGTGCGCACATTTACTCCCGCGCGGGTGCACATTGCAGCACGCCAACCAGGCTCTTTTCGCGCACAAAAGCTACCAGTTTGGCCCCAGTCTGGCTTTTGTTTCACCGCGAAGACAGTCCTGCACCCCGCGGGGCTGCAAATCGAGCGACCCGAGTATATAACTGCGCCGTCCCCATTATTTGCCTCCCATCAACAATGGCTAGAACCAAGCAAACAGCAAGAAAGTCTACTGGTGGTAAGGCACCAAGAAAGCAGTTGGCCTCCAAGGCCGCCAGAAAGTCGGCTCCATCGACCGGTGGTGTCAAGAAGCCTCACAGATATAAGCCAGGTACCGTCGCCTTGAGAGAAATCAGAAGATTCCAAAAGTCTACTGAGCTCTTGATCAGAAAGTTGCCTTTCCAAAGATTGGTCAGAGAGATCGCTCAGGACTTCAAGACCGACTTGAGATTCCAATCTTCTGCCATCGGTGCTTTGCAGGAATCCGTCGAAGCCTACTTGGTCTCCTTGTTCGAGGACACCAACTTGTGTGCTATCCACGCCAAGAGAGTCACCATCCAGAAGAAGGACATCCAATTGGCCAGAAGATTGAGAGGCGAGAGATCGTAAGGGTACTGGTGCGCTTACATGTATATTAGTAATGACAGATAATATGGAAAAACAAGTGTAGAGTATGAAGATAGGAACTAGAAGATGAATAAGCAAATTGTGGCTATGCTTGCTTTTGTTCTGTTTATGTTTTTTTTTCTTGCTCTATCTTTTATTGGTGCTAGTCACGTGCTAGAACGGGTATACATCCGCTTCCTTCTCCACAGTGTAACCCCGTGCTTCCTGTTTCTGGGCTTCTTGTTCCAAGTACGGCAAAAGCACATCCTTGAACTTCTCGTAGCCTCTATACTCCCTCACGTCTTCTGCCCAACTCTCAATGCCGTCTAACAACCGCCGGGGAATGTATGGTTCCTGGCAAATGTCGGTCATTTTGCAGAAATAAGTCCGGATGGTGAACACCACCGCCCCTGTTTTGGGCAACCGCCGCAAACTTTGCCGTTCGCTTCTATACCAGATTTGGTCCGGCGTGGTGGCAGGCGAGGCCGTGTACCAGCCCACAACCTCGGATTTCTCGTCTCCAATCGACGTGGACCAGCCCAAAGAGTCGTCTGTTTGGATGAAATAGTTGTTTCTGACCACAGGCTTGTCACACGTCAAGCGAGTGAAAAACTTGGTCATGCCCAGCTGCAATTTCTCCTGGTACTTGGGCACGTCTCCACTGGTGTGGATCTCATTCAACGGCATACCCACTTTATCCTTGAATCTCCAAAAGCCGGGCAAAATGATAGCACCAGCTCTTAAATAGTAGTTGCCGTCGGCGCCCTCGATCATGATGGCCAAGTCGTCTTGCACCATTTTCGCAGCCATGACCATGGGATCTTCGGTATACTCACTGGGTGTGCAGTTGCGGAAAACGTGAACTTCTCCCGTAAGCAAATTCTCCAAGCCGTTTTCCAACTGGCGGAAGAGCAGCGGGTAACGCTTGGGCAAATAGGCCCAGAACTCATGCAAAAGCTCCAACACGGCGGGCTCTGCACCAGGAAGAGTGCCGTAAAGATCTGTGCCTTTCTCTGCCAAACGTGTCTTCTTTTCCTGGTGGTATTTCATCCACTCGTTGTCCAACTCGATCCACAGCTGCCAGTCCATGCTGCGAATGCCCATGGTGATGTTGTACTTGTGCTTGAACGCTCTGTAAGGGAGGGGAGTGGTCTTCTCCACGTCCCAGTTTTCGTAAGCGCCAGGGACCGGGGCCACGAAGTCTTCAGGGATCCATGTGCCCCATTTGCGATCTTTGTTCAAGGCCTTAGCACTTAAGGCTTTAGGTTTGGCGGTGGCTTTTTGCAGCTTGGCCTTGGAAATGTACATGCCAGCCACGATGGCGAAGAGCACGACGTAGAGCCAGTGCTTGAGCTCGAATTCAGCCATGAAAAATCGATGAAGAGAACTCAAGCAGATGAGCGCTTGGCTTTAAGCCGTTTGTGTTATCAGGGTCGCATGGCGTTACCGCATTGGGCGAAAAAGTCCGGGGACCTTTTTGGTGCGCTAATCCCGCTCACGCCGGCGGGAGAAACGCTCCGAACAAGGAAACTTGCACCACTCCCCACACCACGAAGTAGCCCACCGCAACCTTTGCCCACCAGCGGTCGGGCCGGGGCTGGGTGGCTAGTCCGGCCACAAGCCAGTACACCACGGGTAAGAACGTGTGTACGCGCGTGACAATCTGCACGTGCCACATCAACGTGGCCAGCACCACCAACGCCAAATTGACAAGCAACACGGGCACGGTTCGGTCCACGGGGAACACTCGGGCAAAGTAGCGTGTTCCGAGTGCCAGGAGCGCCAACGTGGGTGCGGCAAATGCGAAATTCGGCACGTTGCCAAGCCTCCAGTACTTGAACAACCCAATGCCCCAGTAATGGCTCTGAGCGAAGGAGAAAAGCAGCGGCAAGGCCAGATTGCACCACTCGCCTCGGCCCCCGGGGCAGATTGCAAGGTAGTTTTGAAACTGAGATGCCACAAGCGCAGCTCCGAGGATCAGCCCGGTCAAAATCGGGAACACACGGGGGAGTTTTTGCACCCAAACCAAGTCGTACACGTACACGATCCCCAAGAGCAAGCAGTTGGCCCGGAGACCAAACGCTACCGCGGAAAACACACCGCTGCAGAGGTAAAGCGCCGGCAGGCCGTTTGCAAACCGTTTCTGCCTCGTTTCAAGTTGTAGGCTGCTGCCCACTCCTAACTCACGTGTGTAGAGGCACAAGAAGCTGAAAAGTGCCGCTGGCGGCTCCGAGTAAGGCGCCGTCATGAATGCTGCTGCGGGAGTCAAAATAAAGAGCGTCAGCGCCATGGCAGCCATTCTCCCAGCGGAAAAAACACGGGCGTTTTCAAACACGGCGTACGTGTAGAAGTAAAGCACCACTGCTGCCAAAAAATGACACGTGTTGGCCAAAACGACAGCCGCCGTGAACCGGGAGTAGAACTCCGTAGCCGCTGGCACGGGGATGCTTCGTATAAGTCTCCACCATAATGGGCAAAACACGTATTGGTGTTCATATTTGAGGCCGCCCACGAAAAGATCGGCAAAATAGACAGCGTCCCAGGTCACGAGGCGGTGGATCACGTTTTCAACAAGCCATGACGTGACGTGGTGGAGGAAGGTGTTGGCGGTTGACGATCTGGTGTGAAACGAGCAGAACACGGGCAATTCGTGGCCGAATTTCGCCAAAAAAAGACGAGAAGAGACGTCAAACTGGGCCGGTGTTAGCCCGATGATGACGACATGGGCCAATTTCACGGCAAAGAAGATGCAAAGGAGCCGGAGCCATGGCATGGTGTTGTGCGTAGAAAAGCGCGTGGTGATGGGAAGAGGTGAGAAAAAGAAGAACTGAAGAATGGATGCACCAAGGAAAGTAGGAGAATTAAAAAATGGGATGATGGAGAATTGAGAAATACATGGCCATGCCGATAATACGATATTGTTACTCTATTACTTCTTGCCAAACTGGCCGGCAAAGCTCTCGATGATGCCTGCCACCGACTGAGGGTTCGACAACGTGGTGATGTCGCCCAACTGGTCGGCCTCGTTGGACGAGATCTTCCGCAAGATTCTTCTCATGATCTTGCCCGAACGGGTCTTGGGCAAGTCGTGCACGATGATCACGGACTTGGGGGCAGCGAATGGCCCAATGTGCGATCTCACCGTCATCACCAACTCCTTTCTGAGGGCAAAGGCCTCGGGGCAGTCGGTGTGGTTCTCGATCTTGGCGGCGTGCTCGTCCTTCAAGGCAACAAAGGCAACCACGGCCTGGCCGGTCAAGTCGTCGTTGATACCGACAACGGCAGCCTCACTGACACCGTGGTGCTCGATCAAAGCAGCCTCGATCTCGGCGGTGGACAATCTGTGACCCGACACGTTGACAACGTCGTCGACTCTGCCTCTGATCCAGTAGAAACCGTCGTGGTCTCTGGCAGCACCGTCTCCAGTGAAGTAGTAGCCGGGGTATGGTCTCAAGTACGTGTCCATGTACTTCTGGTGGTTGTTGTACACGGTACGGGCCATCGATGGCCAGGTGTTCTTGACGGCCAACACACCCTCGACGTCGTTGCCGGTGATCTCCTGGCCCGACACTGGGTCGATAAGACAGGTGTCGATACCGAAGAAGGGCAACGAGGCCGAACCGGGCTTGTTGGGGGTGACACCGGCAATAGGTGCGATGAAGTGCGAGCCGGACTCGGTTTGCCAGTAGGTGTCGGAGATGTGGCACTGGCCCTTACCGATGTGGGTGTTGTACCATTCCCAGATGTCGGGGGAGATGGGCTCACCCACGGAACCCAACGTTCTCAAGGACGACAAGTCGTACTTGGGGATCTCGGCCTCACCGGCCTTTCTCAAGAGACGCAATGCGGTGGGGGCGATGTAGAAGTGCGTGGCCTTGTGCTTCTCCACAATCTGGAACAACCGGCCGTAGTCGGGGTAAGCAGGAGTACCCTCGAACACCACCGTGGGGACACCCAACAACAAGGGGCCGTAAAGGGCGTAGGTGTGGCCCGTGATCCAACCCACATCACCGGCGGTGAAGAGCACGTCCTCAGGGTGCACATCGAAGATGTACTTGGTGGTCATGGCAGCACCAAGCAAGTAACCACCGGTGGTGTGCACCACACCCTTGGGGGTACCGGTGGAACCGGAGGTGTACAACAAGAACAATGGGTCCTCGGCGTTGACGGGCACGTAAGGGCAGTAGCCAGGGAACTTGGCGGCCTCCTCGTGCCACCAGAAGTCTCTGCCGTCCTTAAGCGTGACGCTGTCACCACCGGTACGGCGGTGCACCAACACCTTCTCCACGGAGGGACAGTCGAGCAATGCCTCGTCGCACAACTTCTTGATGTTGATGGTCTTTCCTCCACGGCGGCCCTCGTCACACGTGATCAAGGCCTTGCACTTGGCGTCGTTGACACGGTCTCTGATGGAGCCCGACGAGAAGCCGGCGAAGATCACCGAGTGGATGGCACCCAAACGGGCCACGGCCAACATGGCCACGATGGCGTGGGCGTTCATGGGCAAGTAGATGGCCACGGTGTCGCCCTTGGTCACGCCCCAGCTCTTCAACACGCCGGCGGTGGCAGACACCTCGCGGAGGAGCTCGGCGTACGTGTACGTGCGGGAGTCCTTCTCGTCGTCGGCCTCGTAGATCAAGGCGGGCTTGTCTGGGTGGGCGTAGGCCCAACGGTCCACACAGTTGTAGGAGGCGTTCAACTCACCGCCAATGAACCATTGTGCGTCACCGTTGGTCAAGTCGCCGGCCTTGGTTTTGACGAAGTCCCGGTCCCAGTGCAACAAGTCTCTGGCCAAAGGTCCGAAAAAGGCCTCTGGGTTCTCCACAGATTGCTTGTACATGGTGTGGTACTCGTCGAGAGACGTGAGATAGCCCGTTCTGGGCTGTCTCTGGAAAAACTCCTCGGGAGTAGGCACCTTGTTGATGTTGTTGGCTTCGTGCACCACTTTGTGTTCCATGACTGCAAGGTTAGTACCAAATAGGAAAGGAGGGGAAGAAGTTGCAAAAGGGTTGACGAAGATGAAACGAAGACTGGAGCAGGTTTCCGGGAATGACAATTCCGTATGGCTTCCCAATACCGCTGGTCCGTTTGCTGGCGCTTAGCCTTGTTGGCGGCTGTAGTTTGCAATTAGCCGCCTGGGGTCGGGAATTGATGGACGGCCCATTGGCTGCAATTTCCCAACAATTCCATTCTTCAAATATCAGAATCCTTTTGGGATTAGTTCTCAAAAAATACACACTGTTTGTTTGCAGAAGAAGTAACCAGGTGTTGGCGAGCTCGTTTATTTTTTCGTTTTTTTGGGTCCGCACCGTACACTACTGGCGGCGTTGGGTGCCAACCGGCCGGCTGCGGTCCTGGGAGAAATAGGGGAGAAAGAGAAAAAATTGGAGCATACTAGGAGGGAAATCGGCACGTTTATATACTTTTCCCCTTGTTTCAGAACAACCTGGGGTGATTTGACCGAGGCCCAACATGGTGTCCAACATTTGATAAGGCTGACAGCGCGTCGTATGGGGCCACTTTCCAAATCTCCACAGTACTCTAGACTCAGTGTTCTTGATTTTTCCAGATTTTCTTTTTTTATTAACGGTGTCATAATCCTTGACATGTAGATCTCTCTGTATTCAATCCCTTATCTTTTGTCCATCGTTGATTATTTTCACTGCTCAATTATTGGCTCCTCATTCCCAATCTAGACATCTACTCAGTTTCGAGATCTGCGACCCAAGATTACTCACTAGTAACCACAATTGAGCAACACACTGCTTACTCGTTCATTCGTTATTCTCATACTCTTCCATCTTCACCAATTCTTCACTTCTCACTTCCAAAGCAATTCTACATTTTTCTTCCAATTGTCATACATTATTCTATCATTAGACCTAGCTCGCTAAATCGTTTAGTCGACTTCCTCAACGGTTGGGCCATCGGCAGAGGCAGATGGCTCACCACCGGCACCAGGGAAACCACCTGGGGCAGCACCACCTGGGGCAGCACCGGCCTGGTAGGCCTTGGCCATGATTGGGTTGACGGTACCCTCCAACTCCTTCTGCTTGTCAGTGAACTCGTCAGTGGCAGCGGTTTGGTTCTCGTCCAACCAGGCAATAGCCTCGTCGGCAGCCTTGGTGACGGTCTCGACGTCAGAAGCCTCCAACTTGGACTTGAACTCCTCCTCGCCCAAGGTGGTCTTCAAGGAGTAAGCGTAAGACTCCAAACCGTTCTTGGCTTGGACTCTGGCAGCCTCCTTCTCGTCCTCCTCCTTGTACTTCTCGGCCTCGGAAACCATTCTCTCGATGTCCTCCTTGGACAATCTACCCTTGTCGTTGGTGATGGTAATCTTTTGAGTCTTACCGGTACCCTTCTCCAAGGCGGAGACGTTCAAGATACCGTTGGCGTCAATGTCGAAGGTGACCTCGATTTGAGGAACACCTCTTGGTGCTGGTGGGATACCAGACAACTCGAACTTACCCAACAAGTTGTTGTCCTTGGTCTTGGCTCTCTCACCCTCGAACACCTGGATCAACACACCTGGTTGGTTGTCGGCGTAGGTGGAGAAAGTCTCGGACTTCTTGGTTGGGATGGTAGAGTTTCTTGGGATCAACTTGGTCATGATACCACCGGCGGTCTCAATACCAAGCGACAATGGGGCGACATCCAACAACAACAAGTCTTGGGTCTTGGAAGAAGTGTCACCGGACAAGATGGCGGCCTGGACGGCAGCACCGTAGGCGACAGCCTCATCGGGGTTGATGGACTTGTTTGGCTCCTTACCGTTGAAGAAGTCAGACACCAACTTTTGGACCTTAGGGATTCTGGTGGAACCACCAACGAGGACAATCTCGTCGACTTGCGACTTGTCAACCTTGGCGTCTCTCAAGACCTTCTCGACTGGGTCCAAAGTGGATCTGAACAAGTCTTGACACAACTCCTCGAAACGAGCTCTGGTGATGGAGGTGTAGAAGTCAATACCCTCGAACAAAGAGTCAATCTCGATGGAGGTTTGAGCGGAAGAGGACAAGGTTCTCTTAGCACGCTCACAAGCGGTTCTCAATCTTCTCAAGGCTCTTTGGTTGGAAGACAAGTCCTTCTTGTTCTTTCTCTTGAACTCGTTGATGAAGTGGTTGACCAATCTGTGGTCAAAGTCCTCACCACCCAAGTGAGTGTCACCAGCGGTGGACTTGACCTCGAAGATACCGTCCTCAATGGACAACAAGGAAACATCGAAAGTACCACCACCCAAGTCGAAGATCAAGACGTTCTTCTCTTGCTCGGACTTCTTGTCCAAACCGTAAGCGATAGCAGCGGCGGTTGGCTCGTTGATGATTCTCTTGACGTTCAAACCGGCAATCAAACCAGCGTCCTTGGTGGCTTGTCTTTGAGAGTCGTTGAAGTAAGCTGGGACAGTGACAACGGCGTCAGTGACGGAGCCACCCAAGAAAGACTCGGCGGTCTCTCTCATCTTGGTCAAGATCATAGAAGAGATCTCCTCAGGGGTGAAGACCTTCTCCTCACCCTTGAACTCGACCTGGATTTGGGGCTTGCCAGCCTTGTCGACAACCTTGAAAGGGAAGTGCTTGATGTCACCTTGGACCTCAGCATCGTCGAACTTTCTACCGATAAGTCTCTTGGCGTCGAACACGGTGTTGGCAGGGTTCATGGCGGCCTGGTTCTTGGCGGCGTCACCGATCAATCTCTCGGAGTCGGTGAAGGCCACAAACGATGGGGTGGTTCTGTTACCTTGGTCATTGGCAATGATCTCCACACGGTCGTTGGAGAAGTGGGCCACACACGAGTAGGTCGTACCTAAGTCAATACCGACGGATTTAGACATATTGAAGTTGTATGAAGAAAAAACCTGCCATGGGGGGACGGGCTCTTTTATAGACTTGGTAGTCGACGCAGTGGAATCTTCCACGGCCTTCGACCGCGAGGGTCACGTGGCCCTGACGTAACCGAATGCGATGGAAAAACTCAGACAGACAGACAAAGCTGCACATACGAACAAATGAAGGCGGGAAATAAAGAGGCAAAAAAGAAGATGGCAAATCAAGTTGAATAATTCTGAATTATTAAGAAAAGAAAAAAAGAAGCCCGATGCGGGGCTCGAACCCGCAACCTTTTGATTGACCTTATGTGATTAAGAGTCAAATGCTCTACCGATTGAGCTAACCAGGCGGAACAGCCCGATGCGGGGCTCGAACCCGCAACCTTTTGATTGACCTTATATGATTAAGAGTCAAATGCTCTACCGATTGAGCTAACCAGGCTGTTTGCGTCCGATAAAAAGGGATGGTTTGACAGGTAAGACAAAAGTAATCTGGTACAAGAAGGAATGAAATTGTGTGTTTTTTAATTGGATACATATCATTTACTTCTACTGTCACTATAATCAAGAATATATTCTAGTTGGTCTTGGCCTCCTTGGTGTAGTCGTTCAACACAGAGATGGAACCCACCTTGTGGAACACACCCTTCACCTTGATCCACACGTCCTTGGCAGCAGGGTTACCAGATTGGTTGATCACGTCCTCGGCACGCAACTCAATGGACTTGAAGGCGTTTCTGGTGAACGCAGACTTCTCGAATCTCAACTTGATGAAAATCACGTAGACCACAAAGGGAATCAACGAAGTGGATCTGAAAGTAATGAGTCTAATGAACAACCAGCCCACGGTGTACACCTCCAACAAAGAAGCCAAGGCAATGGACTTGTTGTTGTTGGCGTTGACAAAGTTGCTGATTTGCACACTGACGGGGTGCTTTTCCGACACGCCGACGGCGGGCAACAAGTGGTTCTTGAGGTACGACAAGACGTGGAACGTCGAGAACAACAAGAAAGTCGACAAGGTCAACAAGACATAGGGGCTGTACAAGAAAAGACACACGGCCAAGTCCAAGTACTGGACATTGTCGTCTCTCAACAAGACCTTGACGTTGGCGCCGTTCTTCTTGACGGATTGGTAAATCAACACGCCAAAGCTCTCAATGACGCCCACAAGTGCCAACTTGTACCAGAACTTGTAAGCGCTGGGGAAGATCCGGATGTAGGTCAACAAGTACATCACGGTGGAAACAACGGTGAGCACGTGGCCGACGAACCACAGGAATTGCAACGTTTTCACGAGGCTGGCAAGTGGGGGGCTGGCGGCAGCTGGTCTGGTTTCAGGGGTAGACATATTGGTGATGGTGTTCTTGAAAAGTCACAAAATTGAAGAATTGGGGTTCGGTCAATGGCAGTAGTTATACAATGGCACGGCGGTACGGTCCTGGCTGACTTGATTCAATTCAATTCGACTAAAGAAATACTGGTTAGCAAAGAAAGCGTGGAAGGTTCTTCGCTGCGAGCAACGAACCCCTGTCACGTGCACGCGACGTATTGCCGCAACGGCTCACGTCATCAGCAATTGTGCGAACATCAAAGTGACTTAGGAGGTGCCTTTAAAATTGCACCTCAGGCAATTTCGACTATTAGGCAACTTCGGCTAAGCAACTTCGATTAGGCAATTTCGGCAATGGGCCTCGCTAACGCAAGAAACCCTTACGAGTCTTTTGCGCGGTAGGGGCCGGCACGGGCTCCGTAGGCAAGCTCTTCTGCTTCTCCAACTGCGCCTTCTTCTCCTCCAACGACTTGATCTGCTTGGCCAACTTGTCCTTCATCTCCTTGTGTCTGGAGAAAAGGTCGGCCTCGGATCTCTGTAGCTTCTTCTCCTTCTCGCTGACCTTCTGCTGGAACACGGCCTTCATCTCCGCCTCCATCTTGGCCAACTTGGCCTCGTGCAACGACTTCTCCTCCTCGAGCTTCGACTTGGGGTCGTACTCCTTGAACACGGTGTTGTCCTGCTCAATGCCCATGCCTTGCAACTTGGACGACCGGTACTTCTCGTACAAGGAGTCCGACGTAGTTTCCTTCAACTCCTCCATGTTGTTTCTGATCAACAACTGTCTCAACTTGACAAAGTCGTTGTGGTTCTCATTGTCCACCTCGATGACTCCCCATGGGTATGCTCTGCCCCGGACGGTCTTGCCGTCGGCGGTCTGCACATCCACAGTGGAGCCCACCACGGCAAAGGGGAACGACTCGATCAAAGCCTGGCACGTGGCGTTGGCCTCCTCGTCGTCGTTGTCAAACACCTTGGGCGTGAACACCTTGATGCCCTGGTGCTGGATGTCGCCCCACACGCGGGCCTTGAAGTCGGAGATCTCCTCGTCCACGAGGGTGTCGGACTTGGCGATGATGGGGATCAAGTTGACCTTCTCGTGCACCTGCTTCATGAGCTGGATGTCCAACGACCGCAACGAATGACCTGTGGGCTCGATGAAGTACAACAACGCGTGCACGCGGTTGTCGGTGATGGTGCTGCGGTTTCTTCTGCTCTCGGCCTCCAAGTAGTGGTCGAACCGGGTGTCAATCTCCTCCACGATGGGCTTCCACGCGTCCTGGTTGTTCACGTGCTCGCCAAAACCGGGCGCCGTGATCACGTTCAACTTCAACTTGACGCCGTCTTCCTCAATGTCACACGATTGGGTCTTGATCTGCACAGGGGCCTCGTCGGATTCTCCGTCGTGGGTGTCAGCCACGGGCGTCAACACGTCTCTGTTGAACAACGTGTTGATCAAAGTGGATTTACCCAAACCAGATTCGCCGATCACCATGCAGTTGAACACAAAGCCGGTGCGGACCGATTTGCGGTGACACTGCTTGGGCATGTTGGCAAAACCAACGAAATGGTTGAGTTTGAAGCGGGGTGTTTTGATTTCGTCCATGGCGTGTTTCGGATGTGTTTCTGGCTTAACGCTGGAACAGACTCGGGGTAAAGCTGTGACAAATCTGGGTGCTTGACGCGGTTGATTTTAAGCGCTGTTTGTGACAGGTGTCCTGGCGTTAGTGAATGCTGGGGAAAAAACGACTGGCGGCTGGATTTGGGTGGTCGGGAACTGGAGCTTAAACCTTTACACCAGGAATAAAGCCTATTATCTCGGCGGGGCGGGAAAGAGACGTACCGTAACAGTGATGGTGAAGTAGTAGGCGTGGTTTTTTGTTTGTGAATCGCTAACGGCGGATCCTGCACGTGCACCCAGATCAGGTGCACGGGTGTACCGAAAGGGGCCAGGCAGACTAAAAATGACAATAAGAAGAGGAAATGAATTGAAAAAAAATTCCTTTTTGATGACTGGAGGTCAGTCTTTTTGTGATGTATGACGAAAGGGTGGGTATGGTGGGTCGCAGCGACAAGATTTGCATCGTATGAGCTAATTAAGCTCCGAAGTTGAGTCTAGGAATTATAGAGGAGTTGTATAAATAGCAGAGAATGTGTCAGCATCAGAAATCTAAGCATCAGAATTGTCACAAGAAAGAAAATTGTATCAATTGAGTCAGTATGTCCGTTTTTGACATTCTTCCACAGAATGCGACCGATCAATTATCTTCGTGGATTTCAGGCTCCAACGTCAATGCCGTGTCCATTGCCGCTGTCAATTCGTCGGCCGTCGTTGCAAAAATGTACAACTCGAGAACAGTTTTGATGGACACTTTGGTTTTCGAAACCACGGTCGATCCCAAGGAGTTTTTCGGCGAAATTGAGAATTCCAATGACAATACATTCAGTGATGATAGTAGACACAGCGACAACGACATATTAGATGAAAATGGCAGACTTGATGACAATGGCAGAATCACTGGCTGCACTGGGGAGTACCGGGGCCTGTTGCATGAAGACAAAAGCTTGGAAAAAGACAGCAATTTGGAAAAACGTGGGAAATGCCTGTTGAGTCCGTGCTGGCAAGACCACGGCTGTTCATCCGGATGCAAATGCGTGGCATTTTTCTATCCCGGACTATCGCTTTATTTGAGGAAGTACTGTTTCGAACGGTCGTGATCGAGAATGACCAGATCATGACAATATGTGTCTTTTAGACTGATGGTGAATGGGAAGTGAGTACCTGAGCGAAAGTTGGCCCGAGTATAGGGAAGTACCTAGGTAGCATGGTTGATCTGGACAGACTCTTTGAAAACTAAGCAATTTATCATTCAAAATCAAAATGACTCAGTCAATTGAGAATCAAGGTGCAAATTTGAACTCGAGACGTTCATAGCTCTAGCACCCAAACAAACTCAGTCAGTACATCACGCTTTGGAATCTGACATACCAACTTCAAACGTAAAACTGTACAGAATTTCTTTTCGTCTCTTTACTGAGCCTTTTTCAACTCCCTCAATAAGAACTCGAGTCCCAAGCGGGCAAACCGTTCCATGTTCTGCGACCGGTCGGAAGTGCCCGACTCGTGACACGCCGAAACCTCACCGCCAGGCCCACTGAGCCCAAGGTACACCGTGCCCACAAGCCCGCTGTTGTCGGTCTCCTCGGAAGTCAAATGTAGCCGTGTCGTCGGGCCGGCGTAGCCCGTTTCGGAAAGCACGTACGTGGAGCCCAACTCGTACTTTGTTGTCCGGGCCAAACGCAACGCCACCTGTTCCAGAGGACCCACGTAATTGGCGATTTCGGCGTCGCTCCAGCCGGAAAGTTTCAACCGCTGCCGCATCAGGTACACTAGTTTGCCGCCGATGTAGAAATCGGAGGCTCCGTTGACGGAGACAATGTATGCGGAAAGCAAGCCGCCGCAGGCCGCTTCGGAGATGGCCAAGGTCTGGTTGCGCTGGCGGAGAATGGCGGCGATTTCGGCCACGAGCAGCTTGATCTCGTCTGGGGGGAACATCAGTTTAGTGGATGTGAGAGACTAGCTGGAAATGGAAATTTGGAGTGAGTTAGCTGGAATCAATTGTTTGTGTGGTTCAGCTGAGGAGATTGGGATGATCAGTGTGGTAATGGTGGGTGGTGAAAGTATAAGTGGGTCTATTGTTAGTGCGATGAAATGACTGCGAAATGAGAGGATGTGAGAGGACTGAAAATAAAGATACAAATGACTTGCTAATTTGAATTGATTGGAAGCATTTGTCAAGTCGGTGCAATTGAGTCATTTCTCTTTTTCTTTCTTGAGTAGCGAGAGGTTTCGGTTTCAACAGTGGGGAGAACGTGACGAAGTCAGGAACTGTTAGTAAGAAGAATTGATCTGTCATTCCAAAGCAATTGATAGTAAGTGACAGTCGAGCAAAAATATTATCCTAAGTATATAAGAGTAGACTAGAAAATGTGTTTGACCGACCTCAGGTTAGTCGACTTTCAGGTGTATAAGGTAGTCATTAGTGGAGTTTGTGGAATACACACGAGGAAACCAGTTGAGCGTACACGTATTATGAAAAAGGAAGTTTGGTTTGAGTTTTCGTCAAGAAAAGAAACAAGAAGCTTCCACGCTAGAGCATTGGCTAGTGGCCTTTACTGTATGAGAATGTAGGAACCGAAATGAATGAGAATAAAGAAGCAATGAGATATACTCGGAGTGAAAAAGTGGACAACTGGATAATTTCACCAAATAAAAGGAGAATGATTTGAAGAAAGTATACGATTGGGGCTCTTTCTCAGAAGAGGTGTGAGGAGCTTTACAAGGCACAGTGGTGGCAAAGGGCCAGGCAACAATCAGATCAATCATGAAAAACGAAAAAGATCCAAAAGCACAAAAAAAGTGTAAATACATTTTCTCTCTTTTCGTTTCTCCCATTATTTAATTTCTGAAAACATAAGGTTGAGACATCTGAATCTTAGTAATGAGCGGAGAGGTAGTGGACGTGACGTCAGCCCAGCTACCCCACATCAATCAAGGGTCAATCGAAAATTGGAAAATAACAGTAATTCAGTATCAGTTACCTCAGTTTCATCATTTTCCCATCCAAAAATTTAAGTCAAATTTCCACATCCCACTTCTTCCCATTTTCCAGTGACTCTCCAAACTTCCACAGTCAACAGCGCGACCACCAACCACCACTCCTTATGACGATCAAATTCAACGCCGGCAAAGTCGAGTACGACGAGGAAACGAAAAAGTGCACGCCGTTGCCACACAAGGGCACGGTGACCATTGCGCCGTCCGCCGAGGAAGAGGGCTTCCTCGACTTCGTGTGGGCCCCCAATTCCGCCACCGTCGAAAAAGACGAGCTCTTGATCATGCCCGGCGACATGACCTTCAAGCCGGTCAAGCTGTGTAAGACGGGCCGCGTGGTGGCCCTCACGTTTCTCGGTTCGGGAGACAAGAGCTTGTACTGGCTCCAGGACGTGGGAGACGACGATGTTCTCGACCAGTGGACGGCCAAAGACCGGGAGTTGGTGGCGGCAGTGCAAGCGGTGCTTACCGAGCCCGAAGCCAAAGAGTGAGTATGGAAGACTTGCCTCTGGATAGTATTAACCGCAGCGAACCCGAGGCCGAGGAGGAAAAGGAGCAAACCAGAGAAGTCGAGGCAGCTGGAACAGCTACAGTCGACAATGAAGCAGCCGGAACTCAAAGGTCCGGCAGTGGAGCCGGAGAAGGGATTGGCCTTGGCGTGCTGCTGCTTGGCGACGTGCTCACGCCCGCCGCTGTCGCCAAACACCTTGAAAATGTCCCCGACGACGTGCTAGCATCGACCTACGGGTCGCTTTTACCCGCCGGCGTGGCGCCCACGCGAGCCAACATCGTGGACGTGGTGCGGAGCGAGTTTTTCCGCAAGGCGGCCGCCGAGTTGAGCCTGAATGTCGCCGAAAACAACGTCGGGCACATCTTGAGCAGCAGCTTTGGGTACGAGTACACGGGCGAGGGCCTCGAGGCGTTTTTGGCCGGCTTGCGCAAGGCCAGCAAGAAGGACTCTCCATAAGATCTGCATAAACGAAACTGTCTGAATGTTGAAATTGACACTGGCCGACTGAAACTGTCACTGAAACTGCCTAAATGTCTAACTAAGTGGCACCTCTCTAAACTGTCTAAACCTCTGTCATAAACATCTAAGCTCTGTCAACTAAATGATCTAAATTTCTTAAAATTTATTAACCTCTTTAAAGCCAAGGAAGTTTCTCTCCCTATTACATCTTCTGACCCTGTCGTCTCGGCTCACTTTTTGGCTTCGCACTATTCTCACCACTCGACACCATACTACAACCCCGTATTCTGGGACCCTCCAACACAACCCCAGGACCCACCCGTACCTCCCGGGAGCGCCGTTGCCACACCACCAACCGCCTCCGTCTCCAATTGCCCGCCTTTCCCCCGGGACCAGCCCACCAACAAAGGGCACACCCACCACCCACCGTCACCCGCCTGTGGCTCACCACCAACCCTCGGCGTGAGTCCGCCTGAAACCACCCTGCGTCACCACGCCGCATTTGCATGACCCCGCGCCAGAAAACTATATAAACCCATGTCCGCCCGCAACTCCGTGTCCCTCCTGGCGGCGAAAAGCACCCCTGCCGAGGCGTCGTTGCTGCCCGTCACGTCACACAGCACCATCACCGACGCGGGCAAGCTGCGTGCCGGCTCGCCGCCCGACGACACGCTGCCCCGCCAGGTGCTCTTGGCCAAAGTGGGCCGCCTCTTGCGCCTGTCCATCGCCAGATCCCGTACGCCCGAGTTGCTCGACTTCACGCCGCCCGGCGGCACGCCCATGTCCAAGGACCCGAGCCTGCAGAACACCATCGTGGCCACGCCACGCCCGCCAACGCCGTTCCAGCGCGGCCAGCTGCCGGGCAAGTTCAAGGAGACAAAACACGTGCTGCTAGAGTTTGACCCGAAACTGCGCCGTAAAGTGCTCAACACCTACGAGATCTTGCGGGAAATCGGCCGCGGCGAGCACGGCAAGGTCAAGCTCGCGAAAAACTTGGAGAACGGCGAGTTGGTGGCCATCAAGATCGTCTCTCGCCGGTCCAAGAACAAGCTGTTGCGCATGCGCAGACCGTCCAACGCTCCGCCATCCCAGCAATTCATGAACGACTACGAGGCCAAGATCAAGCGCGAGATCGCCATCATGAAACGCTGCGACCACAAGTATATTGTCAAGTTCAAGGAGGTGCTCGACGACGTCAACCTGTTCAAGATCTACCTCGTGCTAGAGTACATGGACCGCGGCGAGATCATGTGGAAACGGCAGTCGCCGCTCATGTCGCCGCGGCCCAGCGAGGAAGCTATGGCCGGGCGCTTGCCCTGTTTCGCCGGCAGAAAGTCCGTGGTGTCCATGAACGGTGCCTGTGTGGCTACCGAGGACAACGACCTACTCCTGTACGAGTACAGCCCGAACTTGACGTTCAAGCAATCGAGAAAAGTGCTCCGGGACGTGCTCCTAGGGCTCGAGTACTTGCACATGCAGGGCATTGTTCATCGAGACATCAAGCCGGCCAACTTGTTGGTCAGCTCCGACTACACGGTCAAAATCTCCGACTTTGGCGTGTCGTTTGCCTCGTCGTTAGGCTCCACCGAGGACGGCATCTACTTCAGCGACATGGAGTTGGCCAAGACCGTGGGCACGCCGGCTTTCTTTGCCCCGGAACTCTGCCAGACATCCACCCTTACCGAAAAGGGCAAGGACGAGCCTGAAGCCAGTAACGGGCTGAGCGAGCAAAGCACCTCCACGCTGAAAAGCTCGTCCACGCTCATCAATGACTCCAAGGAACGGGCCATCCCGAAGAATACCTCTTCAAATACAATCCGCAGCAACGGCGAGCTTCCGCGGGTCGACCATAAAATCGACATTTGGGCCTTGGGCGTGACCTTATACTGCCTTCTCTTCGGCCGCGTGCCGTTCAACGCCGACTCTGAATTTGCCCTCTTTGACGTCATTGTCCACCAGGAGTTGGAATTCCCTGAGTCCCGCTCCGCGTTCCACTCGCCCAACGAGGTGTCGGAGCACGAGTTTGAGCTTGCCAAGGACCTCCTTCGCAAGTTCCTCGACAAGAACAGCGCCACCAGAATCGACATTGCCGACATCAAGCGCCATCCGTTCGTGTTGATGGATCTCGAGAACGACGCCGACAAGTTGCACGAATTCTTCTTCCTCAATCTCGACTACAGCCTTCCGGCCGCTTCGGAAAGCATGGTGGGACAGAGCTCTCGCCCAGATTCCAGCAGCCATGCTATTGGCATTGCCAGAACCGCCGGCGGAGGTACGCTTCTTCGAGCTCTTAATCTGGATTCTCCAAGTTCTAGTATGGAGCACGTCGATGGTCCAAAAGCTGACCCCAAAGAGCTCAGCAAAATCGATACGGGGAGAGTCCTTGATCCTGGTAGAGTCTCAGATCCTGGAAGAATGATCGATACCGGAAGAGTAACTGACGGAAGAACATCTGATCCAGGGAAAATCGTCGATACCGGATTGAGAGTCACCGACGCGGGATTGAAGCTCGCAGACAACTACGATCAGGGCCTCAGTCCAACTACCCCACAAACTGTTTTCACCGACAGCTTCGGTAGCAGGGCCACTTCCATCTCGCCGCAATTCACCGGCTCAGGTACCAGCATGCCCCGCAGGTCTGCATCTCACGGTAAGTCCAGTCTGCTTTTACAAGATATCCTAGATGCGTCCAGTCTTCGTCGTGACAGCTCCGGCTCCCAAGAAGCTCCGCAAATCGAAACGAAGCGGAACGTGGGCGGCGATTTGTACATGAAAAACCAGTCCGCTATCGACGCATTCAAGGACATCCAAAAGACCGACAAGAAGCGGCGCAAATCCAGCATCTTTGCCACCAACACCCCTACGGCATCCAGCCCCGTTGCAACCAGAGGATGGAGAAGTAGCGAGGATGACTCGAAAACTCCAGACCCGACTGCCTCAATCCCAATCACGTCTCCTACTGAGTCTCTGAGCAAGATCAAGGTGGGCCCAATCTCCATCGGCTCCACCAGACGACCATCGTCTACGATCTCGCTCCCCTTGACAGAGAGTTTCGCCTCCTTGGACAGTTTCAATGACGAGTACCTCACATCGAAATATCAGGAATTCCACGTCAAGAAACAGGCCATGAAGAAGCTCACCGAGGGCTACACGCAATCGGACTCTGCGCTTGTTGACGACAAGCGTGCTCTCAACATGAACATCACGGAGAAGTTCCGCGACTTCAATCTCGGCACCCTGATGGCGAAGCAGGTGGTAACGCCGCAAGTCACATTGGACCCCAGCCACGACGATGTCGGACCCCGTGGCACCACAGGAAGCAGATTTCCACCGGCGGCATCCCGCACCAACTCCTCCAGTTCGTATTCATCGTGCTCCTCTGGAAGTAGCAGCGATAGCGAGGAGGAAGGGAATTTGACATTGAAGTTTTCTTCGAAGGTGGTGCCCAAGTCCAGACCTCCGTTCTTGACTCTCGGCAACCGTGCACTTTCCCACGACTCCAGGCTTACAGACTTGGGCTCTCCCAAATCATATCCCTCGCCCTTCATTCTCCCGGACAAGTTGGACGATTTGGAGGATCTCCCCGAGAGTTTGATCGGTGCCGGCTCCGATGCATTGCTGATTGAGATTCTGCCTAAGGCCACGCCCACAAGCAAGTTTTCTCTGCCTCCAATTGCTCCAGACATCCGCCGTTTGAGAAATTCTCAGGCTGCTCCTGCCCAAAGTTCTCCGTTGAGACAAGAGTTGCGTGGCTCTCCTGATACAGCAATTCCATCCCCCACCGTCTCGCATCCAATTGCTATCCCACAGGAGCCAGTTGCCCAAACTACATTGCCTTATCCCGGAGGATACTTCAATAATCACTACAAGAAAGAGCACGTGCGGTCGCCGTTCCCTTTTGCCAAGCACCTTGATGCTGATCGGGAAAGTCAGTTTAAGATAGATCAAAAGCAGACCGGTGACCTCCGTCCATCTTGCAACAGATCAAACTCGATCACGTTGGGTATTCTTCAGCATGAACGGTCCGAGGAAAACTTGAGAGATTAAGTCCATAGTTACATCGACTCATTGTCAAATTGCATTATTGATTGATTAATTAAAGCCCACCCATATCCCCCGTAGGAAAGATATTTAGAAAAAATGTAAAAAGAAATAAAAAGAGCTGAATCCGGAATTCAGCCCTCAATTGAAGTCAAACTTGGTGGGCACGCGAAGGTCGGATCAGGAGGCCTCGATCATCTCCCGTTGTACGTAGTCAAGCTTCCTCTTGAGAACAGAGAGTCTGTTCCCGATGCTGACGATGAACTTCTCGATCATGGCCCTATCTTCCTTGTCCAACTTCTCGTCTTCGCCGTCGTCTTCGTCTAGCAATGCTTCCAACATCCAGATCGCAGTGCTGTAGGCTAGCTCGCAGCCTTTCAAGTCTTCCTTGACCAACTCGTTGACGGCAGCGTTCCGGGAGATCTCCAAAGCGCGGTCAAATATGAGTTTCTCGGAAGTCACCTTTGGTTCTCCCATGCTGTTGGAGCCAGCGCCGCCAATGTAGATGTTCTTGCTCTCGTTCTCGACAGAACTGGCAGACTTCGAAATCGACAAAATCGCTTCGTCCAACTTCAGCTTGATAAACTCGGCTTTGCCCAAACACTCGTTAAACTTTTCTCTGATCCACTGCACCAAATCGTTGATCTTGACAGAGGTAGAGAAGTTCACGGATCTCACGAGACTGTGCTCGCCGGTAGATTCGTCGGTGTTGAAGTGCACGCTCCACCACTGACTAGCAACGGACATACCTTTTGCGAGAAGTGAAAGTGTCTTCACGTACAACACTACGCCTTCCTCACAAATTGCCTTGACAATTTTGGGCGGCAAGAGGTTGTCGTGGTGCATGATGTCCTCACCATCATCCGTAGATGGAGGCGAGGGGATCAATTGACTGAACTTCACGTCTGCGAAAAGATACACTGCGTGTGCCTTTGTGGCGAGCGACTCCAACTTGCGGAGAATTCTTTCGTCCTCTGTCAACAGCTGCTCAGCGAGACTTTGCTCGTTGGCGATTAAGCTTGATGTTGGCAAGTTCAACTTGTTGAGAAGGAGATTGTTCTCAAAGTCCAAGTTGGACAAGCCATTAGAGGCGTTCCGTTGCACCGCCGAGTCCTCGGCAATCTGATTTTCAGGAATAACGCCCGTTGTGGTGATGTTCCTGAAAAGCCTGTGCGAGGCCAAGGTGATGGCTTTGCCCAACGCGTTGGTTGGAGAGATGGACACCGAGATTCTCCGCTCTCCAGGGAAGTAGTCCTGTTGACTACCGGAGGAGTTAGAGCGCTGTGAGTTTCTCCTGGCCAACAACGCCTCACGCTCGTTGCTGCCGCTCGAACGGCGCCTGCTGAAGTCGCCCATGCCGACGCGGGCGAGCTCATCAGCGATTGCATTGACCTCCACTGCCCGCTTCTCTACCACCACGTAGTCCTTCTCTAGGATTATATCATCTTTGGGGTGACTCGAAGCCAGCTTCTTTTCGTTTGAGGTGTGGTGAATGAAACGGGTTGAGGAGGATGGGTCTGGACTATTCCTGGTGATGATCAGCATGATCTGTTCATCGCGAGGGTTCTTGCCCGTGTACGGAATAGGGGCAGGCAGGTCCGAAGACTGTCTGGTGACATTTTCCGTAGATGGAGAACTCTGATCATCAGCATCAGAGTTCCGGATAGGTTGGATGAACTTTGCTCTATCAGAGGGCTTGATCGGGGAGATGTACTCGCTGATAAAGAGGTTCTCATCCATGTCGGAGGTGTCCAACGGCTTGTCATTGCTCTCGAGCTGGGTGACAATCAAGGGGTCATTGAAGAATTCGTTGAAGGACATTCTCTCCGTTGGGTTGTACTTCAACAAGGACCTGATCAAGTTCTTCAAAGGCTCGGGCACGTTCACCGAGGAGGGAAACTTGATGCGGTCGTGGGACTTCTCGATGTTCTTTAGGAGCTCAATGTGGTTTGCGGCCCGGAAGGGTGGCTTTCCCACTGTCATCTCGTAAAACACGGCTCCCACGGACCATAAGTCCGCCTTGGCGTTGTACTTCTCATACCGGAGGATCTCGGGAGCCATGTACAACGGCGAGCCACACAAGGTTTCGGCCATGGAGGTGGCCGGCAAGAAGCGGGCAAAACCGAAATCGGCAATCTTCAAGACGGGTAGCTCCCAAAGCCCGACGTAGTGGGCGTCCTCGAAGTCCTGCTTGGAGTGCATTGGGGGGCAAAGAAGCAAATTCTGGGGCTTGATATCACGGTGGACCAAGCTCTTGGAGCGCAAGAACTGCAACGCCGAGCTGAGCTGCTGTAAGAAGTGCACCACCAAGGTCTCGTGGAGCCCGTGGGAGCCCTCCGGAGACGGGTAGCGCTGGAGGAGGGAGGAGATGACCGGGTGAGTCTTTGTGAGTTGGTCGCGCTTGCGAATGAAGTAGGACAAGTCACCCATGGAGCAGTAGTCCATTATCAAGTGGAAATGTGTGGCGTTCTGGGTGTAGTCCAACAAGCCTGCGATGTGGGGGTGCTTCAAAGACTTGAGGATAGAGATCTCAATCTCCAAGTTTTCCATGAGCTTCTTGGACTTGAGCTTTGAGCGAACCACACTCTTGATTGCGACCGGATGGCCGGTGCTCTTGTTGATGCCCTTGTAGACGGTGGCGAACGAGCCCTTGCCGATCTCCGGGCCCACGGAGTAGTTGCCTATCGAGGCGTCAGTGACAGACATTGTTGTGAGAATTTATGGCGGGAGCGTGTTGCTCAGAATATTAAACCGCGACGAGGGGCGTTTGGCACGGGGTTGTTGTGCAAGTGAATCCCGGGTGTGAAACGCCAACCACAAGTTAAGATGTGGTGGGGCAGGCGATAGGGATTGTGGCGCGAACGGGTGCGTATCTTATGTATGGGACGCAAGGAGGATTCAGGGCGTTGCACAGCCGCTGGCGCTTGGACGTGAATAAGGAGTTGTTTTGTTTTTTGAGGGTTTGGGGTTTGGAGTGTTTTGAGGATGGTTTTTTTTTTTTTTCGTTAAGCGCCGTTATGCTTTGTTTGTTGTGGCGGGTGGCGGGTCTCCCGGTGGCAAATCACACAGACGGAGGCTGGGGTAGAAGAGGAGAGGATAGAGAAACAGAAAAACAAAAAAAGAACCCGAAAAACGGCGGTTTTGGATGTGCCGAAGGAAGAGTAGTGAGTCAGAATCCGGGGACACGGATGCGTGCTGGCGATGTGTGCAGCCGCAGATAAGATAGTGTCACGTGAAGCTGGGGAGGGGAAGGAACAACGGAAAAAAAAAAAAAAAAAAAAAAAAAAAAAAGAA